>JAGFPH010002987.1:125512-154587 GCA_018207615.1 Philaenus spumarius | reverse complement strand
TCATTGCCTTCAATGTCATTTTCATTTGATGTTTTTGCGTTTTTTGCATTCGTTGAACTTAAAATGGAAGCCTGTATACATCCTTTTGAAAATCTACTATTACACCCATATGCTGTACAGAACTGTACCATATTCCAAAATAATAAAACATATACAACTGGCTCCAAAACGATGGTGAGCAAGCATACAGTGGACGCGCCAACTGGCCAACTAAATACAATCACAATGGTAACTGACACACAACGCGGCGGGAAAGCAAAAACCAGTTACAAAAACAATTGTGGTGGCGGGAACATTGTCACCGCCGGTGAGAAAGCGATCCAGTTATATTATTCATAGTATCTATGGGGAAGCCCGACTGCCGAGTTTATTCGCAGCGAGTGAAGCGAAGCATTCCATAACCCCAGGCTTCGAGGTTGAGCTGGGACCTAACGTTCAAACACATTCTACTAATAGGCTATATTTCGTACACATTTGCAGCTGTTCAACGACTTCGTGAGTAGACCAATTTCAAAAGTAGTTGGTTGAAACCTAAAGCATATAAATTCGCTCAATTCACGTCAGCGGTTCAGCTGCGTGGTCGAATTAATTCAAATTATAAGTATAATACAATCGGTGTCAGGTGGCAGATATTTTTTGCACAAAAATTATCACCTCGCATTCAAGATTCATCTTGTTCAATAGTTCATAATGGCAATAATAATTATTTTAAGAGTTTTAATTTCTGACATACTGTACCATGTTTTTAACAGACTATAAAGTATACAATAATTCCTCCTAGCCCCATACAGGTGTATAACCGATACAGATTCCTAGCCCCATACAGATGTATAACCGATACAGACTCCTAGCCCCATACAGATGTATAACCGATACAGATTCCTAACCCCTTACAGATTGTCGTAAACATTTGTGACTGTGAATTTTTTTACCTATGAGAATACTTGTAAAATTTTAAATGAAGAACGTTTGTCGCATGCAATAGATGTATATTATTGCATTGTAATGTCACCCAGTAATGAGCTATGTTTAAAGTTTCAAGTCTCTATCTCATCGGAAAGTTACGTTCAAATAGATTGCAAAATGTGTACCGAACTGACAAGAAAGCGAGTTAGTAAAAACATGGTGATAAAAATAAAAGTGCCAATGTTTGATCGAGAGATTCTGCAGAGTTAATATTTATGCTAAACTTGTTAACGCTGATATAATATTAGCTTAGACTTTACACAATACGGTTTCCAATTAGCCGGTGTTATGATAGACTAAATGGGAATACACTTTGAGTTTAGTTCTTGGGTTTACTATATGAAATAAAAAGCAATCAAAATATAATATTTTAATATTTCTTTAAATATATAATAACATATATAAATAACAAATTTAACAAATATGTACAGTTTTATAATCCTAGTAAATTGTACACATTTACTGAGTTAAAATTCCCTGTCAACATAATTAGGTTGGTGTAGATAAAGTCAGTTGCATTTAAACAGTATTTGTTTATGTATTTCTGCCTAATTAATCTGCCTGTGATTTTTCGCGGGAGCTTACTAGTACACATATATATTAATAATTTTATATTGATAAACCTTTATACCAATATTATAATCTTGTGTATGTTTGCATGTTTCCTTATTGACGATAGTTAGAGAAATGACGTAACATGATGTTTCCCAGTCAATTCGAATAATAATACAATTTTTGACTCTTAATTTAAAATATTTTCAATAAAAGGTTCTAAAGGTAGCCAACTTTCATTTTTAAAATTTCTGAAAACACTGTTTTGTCTGACGTATATTTCAGAAACTGTTAGAGATATCAACCTGGGAAAAAGTAAATTGATATGTGGAATTTTCTCATTAACGAAGTGCCACATTAGCGGTTCGAAACAGTTACATCTTCTCGAAAAAAGGCTTGCAAGCTCAAAACTTGGAATTGCAAAAAATATTCGATTTTTAATAGATTACTATTCTAAATGTACTATTAATTAAATTAATATGTATGAAAATAATTATTGGTAATAGTGATTTGTTCCGTCAATTAAGCAGAATTCATTAAATATTGAGCAAACTTTCAATGATATGTAACATTATTTATGTACCAAGAATAATTATTGTATATTTGTTTGAATGTTCAGTATAGTAAGTTCAGAAACAAACCATCAATAAAATTTTAATCTAGCCTAAGTTTCTTAACAGAACCAAGGGATGATAAAAGTGTCGCCAGTACTCTGTCGTTTAACTGCGCGCGCAGGCAAGTGGTTACGTTGAAACACGAGAAGAGGTGAGGAGCTCTTTTCTAAAAACATTGTGTTTTAAGTCGTAACGTTAGTTGATTTCCACACTAAAGACACAGACCGGATGTCGTATATGCTTTATGCGTGAGCAGTTTCTTTCTTTTATTAACTGTCTTACAACTTTTCTCGTGATTGTTCACAAACATGCGGTCTGTTATATGTTCAGAAAATGTTGTTGTTTTAAATAATTCTTTTTTTAGCTAGCTGCTGTTTAGTTTTAATATCTAGTTTAAGTCATTTCGTTTAGTTTTTTATTCAAATTAGAGAAATAATTTCAAATGTTAACACACTTATGAAACAAGAAACTGACAATAAATCGGTGGTGCTTCAAATTGTTAGAGGCTGTGAAAGAAACGCTTCTGCTACTGGTAGTTCTTGCCTCCCCAAGCGTATGTTTTCTTGAGGGATAGTAGTGAATGGTCGCGCGCACAGATAAACGGCTCTATTGTACTCTTTAACAGGAACTTAAATTAAAATTAAAACCAAAGCTTGTGATCTCCGGTTTGAATCCAGGTACATTGATAGCCTCTCAATGTAGATCGCTGTATTTAAAATTTTAAAAATAAGACTTTTTCAAAAAATGTTTCAAAGATAGTAGTACCCTTTACATTTATAAAAATGTTTAAAACCACTGGTTCATCTGGCTTATAAATCAGAAACTAATAGAAATATTATACTGGTAAAAAAGTTAATTCAAATATGGGTTTTATCTTTAAAGTTGTGTCACATTCATGCAGTGCTAAAGTTTTGAAAATATGCTTGCAATCGCGAAACTTGGAAGTGCAAATGACTTGATTTTAAATAATTATTACTCCAAATTTATACATATAATAAAATCTTGTTTTCTGTCTGTGACGTCATCAACTGAGAATGGCTGTACGTATAAATGTGGGATTTGAGGGATTTCGAAATCCACATTCGAAAAGGTCCATTCTTTCAAAAGTTGTGACTTCATTAAAGACCAAAGACGGCTATTTCACCCTATTTTGGGCACTTATCTGCATATAACTTTATACTGGTAGAACCTATATTCAATTTGAGGAACTCAGCTCACTGCACATTCAATGTGGCCGTGGCTTCGTCACTGAGTGTTAATATTAAGGTTATAACTTTAGAACCTTTCCCTTTGCAAACATAATTCGTTGTTTACCGCTTCAACATTCAGGAAATTCCTTTTCCAATGTAAAACTAAAGGTGAAATTTCAATGGTTACATCCCGAATAAATACTTTGTCATAACTTTTATTTTATAAGCTCAATTATATAACAATTGCATAAGTGTTATTATTATTACATCAGACATGAGGTAGCATTAGGGAGATACTAGGTTTATATATCCTGAAGAAGTGGGATAGACTTGGATAACTATTATCGGTTACAAGATAATAAAAACAACGTGTAGTTTTAACTTTGGTGATAACGAACATCAAATCACGGTAGCATATCTTTTTAAGAAGCAAATGTTCCACTTTGGTGGAATTTAAAAGATTTGTTTGACATCCTCAGTGCAAACAATTATTCATTTCCGACTTCTGCTAATTCTTTAAAGAACTGTCCTACCACCGAGCTCCTCTCCCAAAGCCCCTTGGATATATTATATTCATTCTATATATCATCTTCCACTTCCTCTAAAATATGACTTCATACAACTTTGATTACTCAATTTAGCACAACTCTTTGATCTAACATTGCGAACTATTAACGGTACTTAACACATAACTAAACACTCTAAAATACTTCTCTGCTTAACACCTGTAAACGGGCAATAAGATACAAAATGTAGAAGAGTTTTTGTTTAGCTTCTGTGAATTGTATAATCGTAATATGTTCTCTTAATAGAATAGTGAGAAGAGAAGAATTCAATATCTAATTACAAACTCACAAAGCTTTACTAAAACCTAGATAATTATTAAAGGGGTTCTATTTACAGTAACAACAATACTATCATTGATTCTGTTATTTGCCCTTACATTTAAAGTCAGGCTGCAGATCAAAACACTTGTATTCAGAAGGCTTCCAAGAAACAAACTTAAACCTTCCATTGACTGGAAATGTTTACAAGAAACACTTTCATACAATCACCACTTTACTTCTTTCTCTATTTTGTTTATTTCCTTACAGTAGCGACTCTGTATTGCGTTTGAAATTGAATCAATAAAACATAAGTCATCAAATAAATCATGTTCTCTTTGTATTTTGCGAAGTAAATTTTGATCGGATGTGCGTCTTAAAAATTTGCGGTTATAAATGTAAGTACATGAGTAACAAAATGACTATTTGACTGTAGCTTAATAGGCTACAAGTTAAAACAGGATGGTGTAACAGTCTTCAGTTGGAAGACAAAACATTCAAGTACCTCTACATAAGGACGCAAGCAAACTGTCTCAGTGATACATGTATAAACCCTTCGCGCTGCAGACAATAGACAGTCAGGCAGCTTACACTGAATCCCTCGGTGATTTATAGTGATAAGTATTTTGTAACTGGCTTTAAAACTTATTCCTTAACATTGTTACCTTATGTTGTCATACATTGGAAGCACAAACAAGGGCAGATCAACTATAGAAGCGAGCGTAGCCTACGTAACAAAATAGTATAACGCTTGGGCATTGTCGTGTAAAATCACTATAATTTTAAAGATAAATGTTATGTTACCGAACAACTGAAAGCAATACAATCCACTCAAAAAATAAAACAGCTGATTACGCACATCATCTGCAGTACTTTAACATAAATTATACTAGATTGTACTTTGGGGCTAGGTTTACAAGTATACAAATTCAATCTAAACAAACTTTTTATAATTTCTTCTTGTCGGTTGTTTTTGTATGAGTTATAAAACTAACGTAGGCTATAATACGCCATATGATCGGCTTTTAGGTTAGAAATCGTTAAAAATGTACGTCTTTTTTTCAGTCTGTCTTGTTTACTTCAGTCTCGACAGCCTGAAAAAAATCTTAGGAAAACAAAAATAATTATATATTATAAACTATCTATTCAAGCTATTGTTCTGGATTATTCTTATTTTAATAGAATCATAACAGTTTCAGCTTCCGTTAGTTTACAAATATATGTATGTCTGCTGTATGTAACAATAGTAATAGTTTTTCTTAAATGGTTGTATTTAAAATATTTAGGGTTACAATATTCGATTCGTGAAGGCCTATGGTTAAAATGTATGATCTTTAGTTTTTGATTTTCCAAAATTTATTTCAGGTTTTTGAGTAAAATGTGTAATTGTAGGCTCTGTACATTTACCATGTTGAAAATCCCTAACGTCAAATACCCTCTTAGATATAGTTTGTTGTTTGTAGGCTTAAGTAGTGTTTTTGATAAACGATGTCAAAAGAAAACAAAAACGACTTCTATCCTCAAAAACAAATCATAAAGCATACATTAGTTCTATAACAAATTAAACCTAATATTTTGAAATTATATTTTTCTATCTAAATCTATCTATCTAAATAATCTGCACGTGATTTTTCACGGGATCATACTGGTCATAATTACATTAAACTTCATGGTTTACATCAAACATTTCCTTTTTATTTATTATTTCATTACAGCACAAAAAAAAATTAAAATAATATTTCACTAAAATAATACAAAAACAGTTTTAAGTAATATACTAGCTGCAATCGCGAATTTATGCTCGTGAAATGACGGCTGAAAATACCTTAAAGTAAAACTAACAAAAGTTGTTTTTTTTTTGCATTTTTTATCCCTTAGATTGCGCCGGAGAAAGAAATGCAAAATATGAAAGTTGTAGATAAATAAATTTTCAATCGTCTAGGTCTGCTCACATTTTTTCTGAAACTTTTTAAAACGATATTAAAAAAAGTTTAAGAAATAGTTCAGTAGAAAAATGTTTGTGATATAGCCCCTAAACTATGTAACCTATAGAATCAGTGACCATGTGAAAGAATTCAATACAATGAGTATCTCCTAATTGAATACAGTTGCTACCTGTGTAATAAGCAGAAACGTCCCAAAAGGGCAGAGTGGAGGGGGGGGGAGCGAAGGGCTACTTTGATCACTATTATTGGTGTCAAAACTTTTGAACGAATTTATTTTTCGAACGTGGATTTCTCCTAAACCTTCCCGGAGAAATGCTGCGTCTAAAGGCTCAAACCCCGTTTATACGTTCAGCCGTTCTCACTTGATGACGTCAGAAACAGACAGACCGACAGCATTGAGTATAGATAAAAGAAAATGGGTAGCGTAACTTGTACACAATTAAACACTGAAATTACGGTTAATCTCAACAAGTGTGTTGCAACCAAAACTAATTTAGTACAGTTTATAGAAGTAATACGTTCTCTAAGGCTTGAATGATTGGAGGAAGAATATTTAATTAAATTACAAGAGAAAAAACATAGACCAAGACTGGGAGTTGAACCCGGGACCTTCACGTTTCCGTCGTGATGCTCTGCCCAGAATCTCTACTGTTCTTACGCTTGAAAATCCAAATTTTGCAAAACCCTTTCTAATCGTGAGTCCATGACCCCATAAGAACATACTGTCTTTATACTGTCTTAAGTTTATCGTAAGTAGTTTTTGCTTTACGTTGATTCCATGACAGTCGGTCAGTCACGACAAAGCCGTTTATACATATATTATACTAGCTGACCCGTACGGCGTTGCCCGTGGTGGTTGGTATTTTCAGTCTTTTTAACGTAATTGTATTATTTTAAGTGTTTAATCAGTGAGTGGTATTTGGCTTATATATATATACATCTTAAACAATAAAAGCACTATTGTCATAATAATAATAGATCTGAAATTATGATTTTAGTAACTTTGATCCCCCCAAAACCCTCCTAAAATTTCGAAATTTTTCATACCCTTTCTTAGTGAGCACCTATGGCCCTAGAGGAAGCTACATACCAAATTGCATTCCAATCTGTTCGGCAATTTTTGAGAAATCGTGATTAAGTAATTTTTACCCCCCAAACCCCCCTAAAATTTCCAATTTTTTAAAAATATTTTTTAGCGAACACTTATGGCCCTAGAGGAAGCTACATACCAAATTTCATTCCAATCCGTTCTCTAGTTTTGAAGAAATCGTGATTTAATAACTTTGATCCCCCCCCCCCCCTAAAATTTCGAAATTTTTCAAACCCTTTCTTAGTGAGCACCTATGACCCTAGAGGAAGCTACATACCAAATTTCATTTCAATGCGTTAGGTAGTTTTTGAGAAATTGTATTGAGTGAGTCAGTGAGTGAGTGAGTGGTTTTTCGCTTTTATATATATAGATTATATACTTAGTACAATTGTAACAAACTGTACGGAACAGTAAATAGCCTATTCAAATAAAAAGTAACAAACAAAGCACGTTCCAACACTTGCTGACCGTTCTTCTGCAAAGTGTAAACATATTTTATAGGATGTAGCACCTCAGTGAACTTATAAATAATACAATTTCCATGTTCACTTTTGATATAATTTTTAAATTCAACCATTTACTTTAAACCTAAATTTACTTGTTTGTCCTGTTCGTATATTTCGATTACCTATTTATCACATCGTTCACATTGGCTCGAATAAACATTTCTGTATTCACAGACGTTTCCTACTAAACATCACCCACTTCCACTCGGGGATGGTTATTTATCAGTTTTCCTAAAACCCGACTTTGGCAGAGTCAACGCTATGTCAAACGGAAATTAAAACGAGATTTATTTTACAAAAAACAGATTTTTAAAAACCTCTGACAGGAAATTATCTTTCAGAAAGCTTATCAAAGGGTTAGTTATAACAGGTACGAAACGTGGAAATATTATACAAAAATTGAGCTTATATAGAAAAGTAAAATATAATTAATTACTGGTGTACTTTACAGGCTTTGTGGGTTTGGGGCTTTGGGGTTTTCAAATTATTGTTTATCTTGCAATGACATGTTTTAAGATACAGTGACAGAATGTTTCATTTTATTTTCTATATTTTTTTACAGTTAGACTTGTGAAGCAGGGAGAGCAGCATATAGCCCATTAATTGCAATACTCACAAATTGGCCGGCTTCCATAGTATGTCACTTCGTCTTATCAATATTCCTATGCCTAATAATGACTATTGTAAAGAATTTACATATATTTACCAAATTGCTATAATTAATGGATAACCATATAGAAACAATGTTAGAAACGAAATTAAAAAATAACGCTAAATTATTTATATTAACAACAAATGGTTCTAATTGTTAATACCCACCAAAATAGCGAAGAATCAACTACATTGGAAGGTTCAGCAGTACAGTTGGGCATGTCTTTGACAAGAAAAATCACTGTAATCAACCTTTTTACAGGAAGAACAATTTATGTAAATGTTAATAAATTGTAACGGTTTGATAACGTGCAAAGAAGTGGTGTTTATAAACTAACATGTGACATTTCTAATGCATCTTATTTAGGCAAAACATACAGCAGGCATAAATATAGGGAGAAGATGAAATAAGTTGGCGGGTGGGTCATAATGACTCTGATGGTTTTTCCAACCATTTAAAAACTAATTTGTGTTCGTTTTTTCAATAATGCTAATATTTAAGATTCACTAAGTAAATGAAAAAATGGGAAATTAAATTAATTATAAATCAGAGATTGATAGATTATTTTGTAAAGATTTCAACCTAGTTCCAAAAGATCATGTAGAATTCAAACTTACCCTTACTGAAACCATTATCTTCCCTTTGACCATATTTCTCCCATGCCCATCCAAACCGTTTCCCTTTATTTTTTGTTTTTTTTTTTCAGCCAAGTAACTGCTCTCTGTTGTATATGTCTGTTTACTATATTTTCCTTAGCCTGTGTTAAGCTAACTTGTCAATGCCTACTGGCGAAACCATGGTAGGCACGACACAATATATTTTGTATCTTTAACTGAAAAATGTTGTTTATTTTTTCATTAAAATTGAGTTAAATCAATCAGTACTAGTAGTTCTGTGAAAAATATACCTCGCTCGTTAAATTAACAAATTTGGTTTTTAGCTTCGGTTAAAAATAGTGTGCCAGTAAGGAAGTAAGCACAAGGGTTTAGCCAGCGAAACATTATTTTACAATTCCCGCGATTCCGGGATTTTTAGTTCTCGTTTTTTTTTTCTTTTCTTGAGCTTTAACTGCTAAAGATTTTATTTTAGAGGCATTGTGTTTTATTTAGGTTATTAATGCGTAAGATAGCTAAAAATATCAAGTTATAGAGGGAAAACATATAATTAAATATTTACATACTTAAATAACTAAAATAAAATAAATATTTACAGTTCCATAACTTCCATATCATATTCCAATATTATAAATAATGAAAAAAAAAAATAATGAAAACGTCGTCATAGTGATCTTAACTTTATTCTCAACCCATGTACCAACACTTCCCACGGTGCTTTGTTTCATCTCATTTTGTAATTCAAGTAAAGCTAAGTCAAATACTTTTATGAAATTTACAAGTATTCAGTTTAATTCTTTGATTTATTCTCTACACTTTCTTATCCCCTACACTTTCTTATTATTATATGCCATTTATTGCAAAGGATAAATTCCTAAATTACTATTCAAAACGGGCCTAGTTTTGTTAGCAGTCTTGTAGTAGGAACATAAAAACTGGTGTTTTCAAAAAAAGAAATTTGAAATTGATAAATATTTTTATATAATTCTATTTAGAACTAAATTACGTAACGTTTTTACATTTATGAAAAAAATTACAATAATTTTTACTACTTTTTATGTAGGCCTAAAGTTGAACTTTTTTTCTCATTACTGAACATGCTAATAACTAATAAATGTTTCTTAATCTAATAACTTTGTTAATTTTACTTCAATAATTTTTTTACTGGCATATATGAATTCCTTGAACCTTTATCTACAAAAAAGCTATGCAACACTTTTGAATTGGTTTAGAATAAACGTATAAAAAAATGGTTGAAATACAAAAACTTGGACGATTTTTAACAAATTTTAAGTTTACGGCCATTTTGTGAGCTTACCGTTAGAGATACGGAAAAAAATCAAGAATACAATTTTGTTTAAAATTTTATTTTCTTTTAGCAAAATATTATTAGTTTTTAAATTCGACTTACGGTTAAGCCACAAACTGGTTTTGGAAAAAACGCTTACACAGAGAGAAACGGTCCTGCCGCCATTTTTATTTTATTTAAGGGGTTAAAAATGAAAATGCAAAAAGAACGTATATATACATGGCCAGGTCTAGGAATAAGGAACATTCATGCAAAAAATCATCAAAATCGGTCAAGGCGTTTGGCCGTAATCGTGAGACATACACACAGACACATGGACGAAATGCCGAACGGTCGAGTTAAAACGGAGACCTCACTTACGCTCGGTCAATAATGTAGTTTTTTAATCGAGATAAACATAAGTTGTTGTTTTTTTTTAAGTAATGACAATTTATCCTCTTAGTTTAATTAATCCAATTAGGCTGAATAAGTGTTTCTAACCACTGTGCCAATTTGCTTCTATTTAAATTTAATTATGTGATATACTTGACAAATAGTTTAGTTATGTTAATACACCTAGACTGATTAGAATTTCTAAAACTCTACTGTTTACCTTCTAGACAACCATCCATCAGTGGTATTTACCTGGAAGAAGTCATAGTTGCCGCAGAATATATTGCAACTCATTACAGATGTGTAAGGGAGAAGCTTTCAGAACCAGCTGTTCTACTATTGAAAACAAAGAAAAACGTTCATATAAACATAGGTTCGGAAATGCTTCGTTTTCCATATATCCACAATTTTGATTTTTTTTACAATAACTATTTAGATGTAGGAAATATATTAAACACAAATTTTGGACACCCATATTTGGTATGATCCATGTGAAAAATCCAAAACGATTCTATACATTTTCAAAATGTCCGCCGTTTAAAATGTTTAAATAAAATATCTCAAAACCTCTAACTTTACAAAAAAAAAAAAAATGTAATGAAAGAAAATATTTCCTTAATTTAATTACAAACATATAAAGGTTTTCAAAAATTATTTCTATAACTAAAAGCTAACCGAGTTATTGTCTGAAAACTATAAGCCTACATTTTGTACCTTATGGACAACAACCAATGTAGTTCTAAATAATATTGTTGCTATTTAATGAGTTTGTACTATTGAAACACAAGGCTATATGGAGTAAAAGTCTCCACAGATATCGTATGTTACTATTACTTTGTCTTTGAAAGTGTAAAGTATATAGCTAATTCATAGTTAATAATTAAAGTAGCTGCAGGATTCAACAAAATGTGCGGAAAAGTACGTTCATCAAATTTAAAATACGTGAAACTATAATATTTGTCAAACAAAACGTCAAGCTTGTTTGTTTTGTCAATAAATAATTGACGATTTGTATCAATTCGAAAAACTACAATAAATGAAACAGTCAATATAAATAACAATACAAATTATATATAAGAGGGAGAACGATTCGGTCAACCAATGGCCGACAGTTTCCGGTCACATAGTTACTGGAATTTCGCCAAAAGATAGGGCAACTGATTTATTGTGTTGCTCCACCGTTAAAGTCATTCTCAGGTTTTATTTTGATACATTGTCGCAGAGATATAGAAGGGAAGTATTTACAACAAAAACAGTCAACAATGTGTTACAAGTATAACATTCTTTAACTTTAATTACAAACTTTATGATATTCAAACATTTCTTGGTTAAAATTGCTAAAATAGCTTATTGTTTTCCGTCTACATTCAACCTTATGTTAAAACACAAGTCGCATTACAAACGGTAGACAATACTATTCCGTTATTAAAACGTTTGCATAAAATATCTGTTTGTAACATCTGTTTTGGAAAACATGACGTCACTGCAGGCTATACAGCAGAACCCTTTGTTGAAGAAACTAAAATAAATAGTTCTTTAAGTCAATTAATTTGAATGGTAATTATTCTCTAAATGCTATAACATAGAGACCACAAGTGCATTCGTTCTTATTATATAGTATTAAATCCCCTTAAAAAATCACAGGCGGATTAATTAGGTACAAATCAGAAATACATCATTCAACAAAATACTATTTTAAAACAACACATTTTATCTAGGCCTACCTAACTATACTGACCGGGATTTTTAACTTTATAAATAAATGTGCACAATTATAAGGATTATAAAAGTGTATGAATATTTGTAAAAAATTTATGTGTGTTATTATATATTTACAGAAAGATAAAAATATTATGTGTAATTGTTTTTTATTTCATATTCATATATCAAATGATTTAGAAGTTCTTAATATTACAAGACTTATATTTATTAAAGTTGAAAACATAACCAAAAAGGTATAACCTATGCTAGGTTTGTGTATTAAAGATGATGGGTGAATCAGCTATTTAGATGTAGGAATATTTTCTAAGCTAAAGGAATATGCACATTTTCTTTAAATTAGTACAAAAAAATATATTTATGATAAAAGGTTGTATTTATACATAGTTTATTAACTCAAAGCAAATATGATAGCATATGTATATTATAGCATACATTAGTTTTTTAGATCGTATTTAAAAAAATCTACTTCACAAGACATTATAATGATTGAAGTTGTAAACATAACGGCAAACTATAATAATATACACTGGGTTTACAGATGATGGGTGAATTCAGCTGTTATATTAAATGTTACTCCACGTACGTATGCTCGTACACTCGCTTTTATAGGAGTTGATAAATAAATTTGTATCTTATCATTATTACACTTCATACTCTAAATTACATTTTCGCAATCTGTATATATAAGCAGGTTTCGATCGACCGATTGACAGACCGACCTACCGACTGACCGACTTTACCGACCGACCGACATACGACCGACCGACATACGACCGACCAACAAACGACCGACCGACCGACATACCGACCTACCGACCGACTGACTGACCGACCTGCCGATCGACCATCATACCGACCGACAGACATACCGACCGACCAACATACCGACCGACAGACATACCAACCGACCTACATACCGACCGACCAACCTACATACTGACCGACCGACCAACCGACCGACATACCGACCGACCGACCAACCGACCTGACAGATCGACCGACCTACCGACATACCGACCGACCGACCGACATACCGACCGACCGACCGACGACCGACATACCGACCGACCGACCGACATACCGTCCTACCGACATACCGACCGACAGACCGACCGACCGACCTACCGACCTACCGACCGACCGACATACGATTGACCGACCAACCTACCAAGACTTGAAAATTTCCTCTCGGAGTGTTTTTGCGCGAGCTGATTTCATTTCTGACCATGCGAAATGCCTATCTCCAGTATCTGGAGTGTCTATTATATGCAGTTTCAGTTTTTAAAGTTAAAATTAAGGGTACAATACTCATGGATATATGGAAGTTGAAAAAGATGTTGCTTTATACACTAAAAAATATAACGTACTAGCAGTACCCGCGACTTTGTCCAAGTGAAAATACATTTTTTTTAAGAAAACGAAAAATGTTTAAGTTTTAACCACTCAACCTACAGAATCGGCTAAGTGGTCATATAAAAAAAGCTCTTCGAGCTGAATCCAATGAGTATTTCAAATTGAATACAGGCGATAGCAGTCTTAAAGTTATAAGTAGAAACGTACCCCAGTAATTATGATGCCACAACTTCTGAACGAATGACCTAGTCGAATGTGGATTTCTCCTAAACCTTCCCGAAGAAATGCAGCTTCTATAGCAAAAAACCCACCTTTACAAGTCCAGCAGTTCTCAGTTGACGCCGTCACAAATTGACAGAAAGATACAGTTTAACAGATTAAATCAGGTTTATAATTTCAAGAAAAAGATTTTAATTTGTTTAAAGTATTTGATTATTTTATATGAGTTACGTATTTAAAAATGAATCAATTATTTATATGGTTATTAGCGAACTTCAAAATGAAAGATGAGTTATTACAGTGACTTATGGCGAGACCTAAGCATGGGAGTGATCAATGCGTACCAAACATGATCCCCAGAACACGTTTTGTGGTCTCATAAATATTGTGCTTATATACGTGTTCGCACTGTAACGTTAGCATTTTAAGTATGATTTGGTTGAAATTTAGTAAACACGTTGAAGTCGCAACTACGACTTCGCTATTCACAAAAATCCAACAATTGAAACAATGGTTTTTGTCCCAAAGTAACAATGTTTTGAGTATTTCATACCAGAATGATACGTTTTTCTTGGGTTCGTTCTAAAAACAATATTATGTTAGGAGATTATTGCAAATTTTGGTTTTTACACGAATTTACAGTCCAGCTGATTGCCCTAAGATCTATCGAAAAGAAAAATATCATAAAAGTACCCGTGGAGGATATTACTGTACGGGTAGCTACTGATCCAAAGACGACGGCCCGGACGAAATCTCGAGAAGCGGCTTCGTCCGATACGTACAAAGCGAAATCGTCGATAGTACGGGGCACCAAGGTGCGAATTCGCAAAGCGCAATTCATAATCCTAGTTTTTCAGTTGGTATCAAAACAAAGCAGCACGTGGACAGGGCGGGAAGATGAGAAACAAACAAATTCTACTAATTTATGTCGTACAAGTAGGCAGCTATTCAGCAAGTTTGTTACCTGCTAACGGTTGAAATCCATATAAAGTTATTTTGGAAAATCGCTTAACCCAAGTCACCAGTTCAGCTGCGTAGTAGAATTACTGTATGTTTCACATTGTAATTTGTTAATAGATTTAAGCCCCAGCTGTGCGTTACATTGGTAGAGTAAATGTTTTTAATCAATTAGTTAGTTCAATAATAAAGGCCCACCGCTGTCGGGCATTATATTATAATCCAACATTCTTTATAAATAATTTACATTGCTTTAGCGTATTGATCGGTTTGCTCAGACAAATTATATTACAATAAATAATTAACGCTAGAAAATGTTCAGTCAGTAAAAAAAGAACGATCTTCTCTTATTAGCAGGTAACACTTCGGAGTGGGCGTTGTTCGTAGTATAATATTTTAGCGATTATTTCGTTTAGTCTTAGACAATCATAAGCTTATACAATTTCGGTAGTTTTTATAATTCCATTATGGAAGCATCCTACCTTCCTTTAATCCCTCTTAAATGGTTTGGTAAAGTTCTAGCCACGTGGCCTAGTGGTGGTTCTAAATACGTCAAGTTGCTTTCTATATTCTACGAATGTTTACTTTTCGCGACAAGTTTCGTTGTGTACTGGGGTTTAAAAAAACTTTACGAATCGCACGAATATGTTACCCCAATATTTTTTGTCAGTCACAATATTTTTTTGGGTGCTTTAACTTTGCATATTCTGACTATTCAATGCACAGGCTTCCTGAACAGACAGCGCATGAACGATGTGTTACAGGAAATGGTAACACTTGAAGAGAATTTATCAGAAATAATGGAATCCGGCCAAGACGTGACGGAAAGTTATAAGTTTCAGTATTTGATCGTAGCTGCGTTAATATCCGTACAACTTCCAAGCGTATTCGTAAGCGGTAAGATCTTCAGGTCTGCGTTTGTAGGATTGGCAAACGTTATCACATTTCTCCGTGCCTATTACTGCGTTACGTTGTTGGCCGCCATAGCTCACATAATACGGAGTCGGTATCATAGTATCAACACACAGCTGTGTCTACTGCAAGACTCGCCCTCGACTACAGCTGTACTGAGAAGACTGAAGAAGTTGACCAAAGTACACAGCAAACTGTGCGACATTGTGCGCGAGATCAACTCTGTGTTGGCTTTACAGCTGTTGACTTTGATCTTGCTATTGTCATTAGACTTTGTCACGTTGGCTTTGCACACCCTTCAGAAAATAAAGTCTCAGACTGAGCTGAATATTTCCGATGTACGTAGGGTGTTTATACTGGTCAGGGCTGCATTCGCACTGATCGTAATGACTGAACAATGTCGCGGAGCTGCCTTTGAGGTAGGTTTATTAAAACTGTTTCAGTTTGTATAAATCTGTATAATACATGTACAAGAAAAAATATGTTAGGCATAAAATAGTACTGTGTTTTTATTTTGGTGTTTCGATGCTAAAAAAAAATATTAAATAAGTAAGAATGTACATTGATGAAAAAATACAGCTCCTTAATTTTAAAACCGATGGTTAAACATAGCTTTTTAGTGAATTTCCACTAGGAAAGGTGAGTCAGTAGAAGACGACCAAAATGGTTCCCAGAACACTTTTTTTGGTGTCATTAAACAGAAGTATGTGTATTTATATTTGCATTTATTTGTTCGCACTCTAACGGCCACAATTCGGTTCAAATTTGGTACGCACGTTGTTTTTCGATTCAATCGGGTATAACGTTTTTAAAACGATCTAAATTTCTTTTTGAATGCAAACTATTTGAACCAATGGAAACGCTCTAAACACGAATAACGCATTGTTAATAAGAAAAAATAGCTTTTTAAAAACCAGAAACATGTTTTTTTGTTAGTTTTGACCATAATGCAGAGTTTTGACTATTATGAAACAAAACTGCAAATTCGTTTTACATAGAAAATAATTTGGTAGCAGGATGTTCGTTATCAGCTGATTATTTTTATTGTTTAACCAAATCCCTTAAATTGTTTGGTTGATTTTGTCTGTTGAAAATTGTATTCTCATTTTAAAGTACAGTTTTCATTGTTTTTATAATTTTATACCTGCATAGGTTATTGGTTTACAGTAGATAGACTTTAATTTTTATAAGTAGTTAATAATAATCAGCTGATAATGTACATCATGTTGCCAACTTCATTTCTCATGTAAAACAAATTTGCAGTTTTGTCTCTTAATTAGTATGTCTTGTTTTTTTTTTTACAATATTACCAAGAGACGTGTTTTCGTTTGTTATTGCTTACAGCGTTTTCAAAATTCCCATTAAATATAGGGTATTTCATAAGAAGTTTTAAAGTGGCACCATATTAGAAAATGGCTGCCATTCACAAACATTATTACAACTTATTTTTCAAATTATCAAATAAAGGGAATGTTCCCCATTAAAAAGTTTGCTGTCTGATTTATAGTTTGTAAGATTCCAATGGTCCATTTAAATACACCAAGTATATCAGTCAACAACAATATCATGTTAGCTTTAATCATTTAATCATTTAATTAAGTGTTGGTATGTCCTCCTAGCACTCTATTCTAGCTTCTTGACATTTAAATACGGTTTATTTATTACATTAAGTAGCACACCTGTTAAATGCAAAACTTGTAGTTCTGCTTTCATATTACAGCCATTTGAATGTGTAGAGTTTATTTAAAATTTTATCTATAGGGAAACCAATCTGTGCTTCTGGCCCATCGTCTGCACCAACGCCACACTGACGTCAGCATTTTGAATGAGGTGAGACATTTTCTGTATACATCTTGGTGTATTGATAACTCCGCACTACTTATTCTTTATACTATACAGGGTGTCCCCGAACTCTCTGGACCCCTTTTGTGGATATGATCCTGGGATCCAGACAAACATATTTCACAACATAAACATGGGTCTACGGTGTTTATTTTTTCGTCTGTCTGTATGTGTTTTTTAGAAAACATACAACATACATATTTTTGGAAGTAGAAAAGATATTGAGCTCAAACTTTGTATACCTTCTTTTTGCCTAACCTAGAGTAATTCTAGGTATTGTTGACAACTACCAAGAAATGCATTTTCCTTTCTTTTGTCAATATCTCTGTTATCCCTTAAGCGACAGACAAAATAAAAAAGACGTTGTGTTTATCAAGAAAGAAGCAATCTTTTTTGTCTCTTGTAATTATTTTGTAAAGTTAGCGGTTTTTGAGATATTCGACATTAAAAATTATAAACGGCCGCCATTTTGAAAAAATTTAAAATAATGTTCAAATTTTTCGTACAGTGATAAAAGGTTAGGCAAAAAATAGGTGTAAAAAATTTTAGCTCAATATCTTTTCTACTTCCAAAAATATTAAGTACTTTCTAAAAAACACATAGGCTATAGACAGATAGACGAAAAAATAAGCACCGTAGACCCATGTTTATATTGTGAAATACGTTTGTCTGGATCCCAGGAAAATATCCACAAAAGGGGTTTAGAGAGTTCGGGGACACCCTGAATATTCACTTATTTTTTATCTTATTTATCTTATTTTTTATCAGATAAAATTAATGTGGTCTTTCTTAATACGTCACGCAGTTTTACCATGCCCATGTTTATAGTAATTTTATTACAATGGGGCAAATCTGGTAGTACGCATTACTGTACGGAAATGATTAATAGAACGATTAGGAAAAATAAACCTACAATATTAACGCATTTACTCAAGAGAAATTGCTGCAGACAAAACATATTTTTTCAAATTTTATAAATCAGTTTTGACTTATTTCTTATGTTAAAACTAAATGTATTACTATTTCAGACTAGAGGTCTGCCCCTGCTCGATTCTCACGCCAACCCTGGCTTTGACCCATATCGATGCCAACGCAAACATATTATTGTGTATTGGGTTATTTTTACTTACATTATGATTGCTTAGGAAATAAGCACTATAAGTGGGGTCTTGGGTGTAATTAATTGTTAACTGTACAAAATGTAAAACACAGGTCGAAATGTACACGCACTATCCCATACATTTGTCCAGAAAATCTCTAATTTTATACATAATGTTTACATTTTTTAATTTTTGTGCATGAATTTTATATATTTTCGGATTAAAAAGAAGACTGAAATATTCTCCTATTAAATATCTACATGGTAATAAAAGTTTCGTCAAAATCGGTCCAGCCATTCCGGACATTAGTACGGCCAAACGTACAGACAGGCAATTTACAAATGAGTGTTTAGGTTTTGGTAATGTGTGAATAACCATATGAACTTAAAAAAAGCTTATGTTTTGAAATCACAGACATACACTCTTAATTTGGTTATATGTATAGATTGAAAGCTTCTCTCTACGCATGACCAACAACTACATAAAGTTCTCTGCTGGAGGCTTTCTGGACATCGACAGAGGTCTCTTGTTAAAGGTAACAAACATGAATCAAGGTAACTTTCTAGGTGTGGACTATATTACCTTTCCTTGTAATAAAGAATAAAGTGGCAACGTTGTCCTGGACATAGACTGGTTATTTAACTGAAAACAATATTTGTATTATTTTAAATATATATATATAGGCTATATAATTTTGTAAGATCCTAAGTTGTATCTTGTGCTCTCATACGTACATCCTCGTTGTTTCTAAAAGAGAGTACACAATCACTAAACACATTTTAAGAATCGCCCCTCTGATTTGTAGTAGTTTACCAACTTTCAGCTGTAAAGACATTTGCAATTGTTTGCTTTCTTAAGAAACTTTGCAAGACTATGGAACATGAAAAATTGATAGTAGCAAAATTATTCTATGGGATATTCCATTAGAACATTTTGTATAGATTAAAAATGTATGTCATAAGTTAAAAAATTATCTTTGAACAGACTAGGCTTCCACTTTATGGTTGTATAAATATTGAAGTCCAGTAATTGAGATATCAATGTTTGTTGTTATTGTCTGTTCTTGTTGTAAAGCAATGCTAATATTATTTCCATTTATCGAAATAAAAACTCTGTGCTTTCAAAGTTTCTGTAATTTAATTTCAGTACAACAAACATTAAATTATTATAAAAGAAAAATCGTTTCTTTATTAAACTATATATAGTTTCAAAGATTTATTTTTTATTTTATTTATTACAAATTATTTACAAACATTAACGTATAAGTCTACCTTTTTAAATTGTATTATTTAACTAGCTGGCCCGATCCGGCTTTGCACGGATAGACAAACCAAAGTTAAATGTATATTAACAAACAAACAAAAAAAAATATATATATATATATCAATAAATATATTACACTAATTATTTCTTATGGGGATTTTTAGCAACTTTGACCCCCCAAACTCCCCTAAAATTTCGAATGTTTTGAAAACCTTCCTTAGCGAGCACCTAGAGCCCTAGAGGAAGCTGCATACCAAATTTCATTCCAATCCGTTCGGTATTTTTTATTTTATTTAGTAACTTTGACCCCCTTAAAACCCCATAAAATTTAGATTTTTTTTAAAACCTTTCTTATCGAGCACATACGGCTCTATAGGAAGCTAAATACCAAATTTCATTCCAATCCATTCAGTAGTTTTAGAGAAACCATGATTTAGTAACTTTGACCCCAAACCCCCCCTAAAATTTGGAATTTGTTGAAAATCTTTCTTATTGAGCACCTATGGTCTTAGAGGAAGCTACATACCAAATTTCGTTCCAATCCGTTCAGTAGTTTTTGATAAATCGTGATCAGTGAGTCAGTGGATTTGGCTTTTATATATATATAGATGAATAGAATATTCCTTACATTTTTTTTTTATTTATATGTAGCCTACTTCATTTAATATGTTGTTTGCACTTACAGTAAAGTTGAAATAAACTAATCTTTAGGTGCTAAATGAAATATATTAAATTGAAAGAATACAAAATTTAAGGCAAAATTATTATATTCAAACCTATTGAAATAAATTTATAAATTGTAGTAAAAAAATGGGGAATTATTTATTCAATTAATTAAATTTTATGAATACAATTTTTAAACACAGTAATAATATTTAACAGTATTTCAGTTTAAAAACAAATTATATTTGATAGTCTTTATCTCAATAGTCTTATCTGATTGTCTTAACCCAATTTAGGATAGATCAAAAGATATTTAAACATTAACAAATAAAAATAATATGGGATCTTGAATTTTAATTACAGTATATATGAATTATAGAAATGATGAATGTTCCTATGTGTTTTTAAATAGTTATGTTTTGTATGAAATGTTTATTTAAAGTTCTTTAAAGAATAAGTTTAAAGTTCATTTACAGACTTAGCTTAGTGGTAGGTCTCACCAATATTGCTGTTTCAACTTATTTATAATCTTCTCTTGAATCTGTGGGAAAATCTCCTCTTCAGTCTTGTAGATATTTATTTACTTTAATATTTATGTCCGTCATAAATTTTTGTATAAATTCAATTAAAATTACATTTCAAAAAACATTATTAACTCAACTTCTTGATATTTATTTTATTAATTCCTTTTAGGAACATCTAAGAAAATCTTTTGTTAAGTGAAACCTTATTTTTTGCTTTCTCATTTACAAATCTAGTGTACTTTCTTATTTATTTATTTTCTAGTTTACTGTGTACATTGCTTCTTCTTCAATAGCTATACTGCATTATGAATGATTTATGAAATGGTAGATAATTTTGGAAAACTAATACACATTTGATTATTTTAGGTTAGAATAATTTAGGATTAATTTAATTTGAAAACGGGATAGATACATTCCATTTGTTTATGTTTAGTACTAATCTTAGAATATTCATATATTTATATGACCAATTTATTACGGCGCCAACCCATCGACTTTAATTAATAATTTTCTATAAGTAGGACCAGATATTTTTCATGCAAATTAGATTAAGAGTTTTACTAAACGAATTCTGATATTAAATACTTTAAACTTTCCTGATGGGATCAACCATCACTAACTAGGTAGCCATGTCACTTTGTAATTTTAATTAAGGAATATAAGCCTATTTATAAAATAAATACAGTGACACTACGTTATCCTGGGGTTAATTTGTTGACTTTTTACAAAGGAAAAATGAAATTATCAACCATGCCAATGACATTTTGTTAAAAGCCTAACCACAACGTCAACAAAAGCATTTCACTTAAAGTTTTGATAGAATAAACATTGGTATTCGACTGGATTTGGAAGATAGGGATTTTAATATAATTATACTTTATTTGTACGTATGCTATAACCAGTACATTAGGAAAAACAAAACCAGCTATACATTTCAGTGATAGCAAATCGCTAACATTTAGCATGACCCCCATACCTCAATCATCCCTCCAATTCACACTTATTCTAACATTATTTCTCATTCTAAGAAAAACTATTTTATTTGGTTTTAGGTTGTTTGTTGGATTTTTTAGGTTGTTTTGGTACTCAATGATTTAAAGCCAAAACAAAAATTACCAAGTTCGGCGTTCATGCTTTCTTTTAGAAGTTATGAATTTGGAAAAAGTCAACAACACTTGACCATTGGCGAGTCAATCATAATTTCTCTGGACAGTTTTTCTAATTTTAATATTTCAAATCAATAACTGCACATACTTTTGTTACGATTAACCGCAAAACTAAATTTAAACGTTAAACTATATATATATATAACTAGCTGGCCCGACCCGGCTTTGCACGGATAGACAAATCAAAGATAAATGTATATTAACAATAAATATATTATATCAATAAATATATTACACTATGTATTTCATATGGGGTTTTTTAGTAACTTTGACCCCCCCCCAAACCTCCCCTAAAATTTATATTTAAAAAAAAAACTATTTCTTAGCGAGCACCTAGGGCCCTAAAGGAAGCTAATTTTGAGCCCCCAAAACCTCGTAAAAATTAGAATTTTTTGAAAAAATTTCTTACTGAGCACGTATGGTCCTAGAGGAAGCTACATGCTAAATTTAATTCCAATTAGTTCGGTAATTTTTGAGAAATAGTGATTTAGTAACTTTGACCCCCAAAAACCCCTCCGAAAATTTCGAATTTTTGAAACCCTTTCTTAGTGAGCATCTATGGTCCTAGAGGAAGCTACATACCAAATATCTTTCCAATCCGTTCGTTAGGTTTTGAAAAATCATGATTTAGTAACTTTGACCCCCAAAACCCACCCTTAAATTTCGAATTTTCGGAAACCCGTTCTTAGTGCGCATCTAGAGCCTATAAAGAGAATTAGTGCCAAATTTCATGTTTGTAGGCCTCGTGGTTTTGAAGAAACTGTGGTGAGTCAATGGTATTTGGCTTTTATAAGTATAGACTAGCTGGTTCGACCCGCCTTTGCACGAATATACAAATCAAAGTTAAATGTATATTAACAAAAAATATATTATATCAATAAATATATTACACTATGTATTTCTTATGTTGATTTTTAGTAAATATTACCCCCCCCCCCCCAAACCTAACATAAAATTTAGATTTTTTTTAAAAAACTCATTCTTAGCGAGCACCTACCGCCCTCGAAGAAGCTACATAATAAATTTCATTCCAATCCATTCGGTGTTTCTTTTTAGTAACCTTGACCCGCCCCCCAATTCCCCCTAAAGTTTCGAATTTTTTAAAACCCTTTTGTAGCGAGTACCTAGGGCCCTAGGGGAATCTACATACCAAATTTCATTCCAACCCGTTCCATGGTTTTAGAGAAATCGTGATTTTGTAAATTTGATCCCCCCAAACCACCCTAAAAATTTTAATTCTTTAAAACCCTTTCATAGCGATCATCTATGGCCCTAAAGGAAGCTGCATACCAAATTTCATTCCAATCCGTTCGGTAGGTTTTGATAAATCGTGATTTAATAACTTTGACCCCCTAAAACCCCTCCTAAAATTTAGAATTTTCGGAAACCCTTTTTAGTGCGCGTCTAGAGCCTATAAAGAGTATTAGTGCCAAATTTCATGTTTGTAGGCCTAGTGGTTTTGGAGAAACTGTGATGAGTCAGTGAGTCAATGAGTCAATGGTATTTGGCTTTTATAAGTATAGATTAGGAACTGTAATAACTTTAACAATTTTAACTGATATATATCTGATTACTAGCTGACCCGGCAAACGTTGTTTTGCCATATAAATAATTTTCAAGTAATTTCTAGTGTAGACAAAAAATAGCTTAATTATTGTAAGTGTGTAAGAATGTGGTATATGCGTGAAATAGGCATGGAGCGCTGTGAACGATGAGGGAATATATAAATAACAAAGGGCAAAAATTATTTTTAAGTTTTTATAATTTATTATCCCCCCTCCCCCACCCCACCCCACCCCTCCCCCCACCCCCACCCCCTTTAGGGGTTGTCGATATTGTAAGAAATGAATGTACCACTTCTGGCCCGACCCGGCTTTGCACGGATAGACAAATCAACCTGATACTAATAATTTACCCAAGTGTTTTAGTTCATTGTAAAAAAAAAAAAAAAAAAATTTTATGTAGGCCTAACCTAAAATTATATTCAGTTTTTGATCCAAATCAGTTGTTGATCAAAATCAGCTGTTTTAAGCTTTTCATACGAACAGCTGTTTTTTGTGCCCATGATAAAATCAAAAGAAATCTTTCTTCTTCTTCCTTAAGATTGAACTTCCATAAGATTAACATTGAAACTTTGAGGGCCACTGGGGCGTAGCCCTTATCACTAAGGGGTATGAAAAATAGATGTTAGCCGATTCTCATACCTACTCAATATACTCACAAAATTTCATGAGAATCGGTCAAGCCGTTTCGGAGGAGTACGGGAACGAACATTGTGACATTTGACACGAGAATTTTATATATAAGATAAAAACATTTATTTCCGTAAGTTTATTTACGTAGTTTTATGTGAGTTGAATAATTATAGTTTCTATTGTTATTCGTATTTCTGTAATTTATTGTTTCCCAGCGAATTTATTCAAAGAATACTAATGTATATAATATGTATTGAAAACAATCTAAACCTGTCTCGTTTTACAGATTTTTGTAAGCGTCACAACATACTTAGTCATAAGCTTACAGATCGAAGATATCGGGGAGGCCGAAACTGCAACAACAATTTACTCAACTGTAAACAGCACTGCGTCTCTTCTTGCGTAAACTGACCGTCTTTTGTTGCTTCATTCTGTATATCCGTATGTTTCTGTATCGTTGATGGATTCATCCGGTCATAAATACGTACTAATATAAATACACTTAACACAACACTAGAATCCCTCTGATAATACACAAATGCGGTAAGTTTATGCAAATATTAAATTTAACAGAAAGTTTTGTTTTAGAAAGTTTTATAACAGAATTAATTGTATTACAAGCATAAAAGGCACACAATACTTTCGAGATATTTAAGTCAAAAGTATTTATTAATTGTAACTAATCCTCAGAATAAAAACAATTGAGCACTCAAATATACGTTTATTTCTTCCAACCACGTCCTACCCTCAGACCTAAATATATGGATATATCTATGGAACAACTAGCGCCGAGCAATGCATGCGGAATGATAAGAAAGCTGTGAGATCTTATCGTTGGAACTGCAAATAGATCGTGTTGGACATGTGACTTACGTCCACAGAACATGTAATATAGTAGAACCGGCACCAATGGCCGGGCGGGGTGGAATGATGTGAGTCAAATCTCCTAGCTGTTCCCCCACTCTCTTGCCCTCTCAGTTCCTTCACAAGCGCTTTCTCAATTACTCTTTTCTGATGTATTTTAACTGTTTTGCTCCCATAAATAGTATTGTGGAATGTGTTTTTTTGTGTGCAAATGAAGTGTACAAGGGCTTAAGCCCAAATAGTTGTCAGTTATACCTACTTAATGCACTTACATTAATAATTGTTTTAATGAATTCTGAATGCTGTAAAACGTATTAATATTCGGACAGTGAACAAAATAAATAAAACACATTTATTACAATTTTGATATTACCTTTATTTTATAGTGAACCAATGTTTCAACAATAACAGGTTGTAAATAACTTATTTAAACCATGGTCCACCGTGTGAAAGTTTAAGTGAAATAAATATTAAAAATATAACAATATAGTTTTATTAATTTTTTTTACTTCATTGTCCGAATTTTTATAAGTACTTAATATAAAATAATTGGTAGGAGAGTAAGATTCATAAAAAATAAACTTTTTGAAATTGTATTTATGTTTACATATTTTATTTAGGTATTTAAGTATAGACAAAAAACTTATTGTCCCTGGAACAATACTAATTTGTTTTATATTAATAATAGGTTAGTTACCTTATATATCATCCGTCAACAATCAAAATTTTTCCTTTATAGGATTACCGGTTTTAACGGTAAACCGTCATCTTCAGATCCTTATTAGTGTTCCTTACTTTCCGCCTGTTCTGGCATCGTCTTCTTTACACATTTGGCACATTTAAAACATTTGTCACATATATTAAGATTACAAACACGAAACAAATAAATTCGGGAGTACGGTACAGAATAGACGATCGCGCGAATTACATGTTTGACCTGCGCGGCAATAATAATAAATCTTCTCGTTGACCAGGATAACGATTCGCTGTACTATAATGTACCTTTATATGTCTTAGTGTCGGTTTTTGTAATAATTCTATTATGTTTATTTGTTTCGTGTTTGTAATATTAATATATGTGACAAATGTTTCAAATGTGCCAAATGTGTAAAGAAGACGATGCCAGAACAGGCGGAAAGTAAGAAACACTAATAAGGATCTGAAGATGACGGTTTACCGTTGAAACCGGTAATCCTACAAAGGAAAAATTTGGATTTTTGACGGATGATATATAAGGTAATTAACCTAGTATTAATATAAATCAAACATACAATCCAGGAAGCTAAAAAAACAACATGTTTTAACTAATTTGTTGTTTCTTGACCTTATTTTATTTTTGTGGTTTTGATCGTTGATCTCATTTATGTGATGGAATATCCTTATTTTAAAATAATATGCCCCTATGCTTTTTAAAAGTAATGGATAATGATCTTCTTGCTCTAAAAAGTGATCGTTTGAAGAAAAGGAAGTGAGTGTATTTAGGATATTAAAGCGTACCATCGAATAAAAGAATCGCTAATACTAAATCGAAAAATGTACTAGTGAATATAATAATATTATGTACAACTAGAGGGCTCTTTAAAACTAGAGGTTTTACCCCCTGCTCGCTTCGATCGCCAACCCCCGAGGTGACTCGCGTCGAAGCAAATGCAAACAGGTTATTTTATATAAATAGGCCCTACTATTACATTCTAATATGTCTTATTTATTTTAATTAGGATATCACATAGTGATTTATTATTTTTAAATTCCCTAATTTATTAAGGGTTTGTTCTCTAGTATTAAGGAAAGAATAACAGTCAACATTTTTACAACATTTACACAGCTTAGCAGCGCGCGACAAAATGTCAATTAATGATACTTTTCGTACTATGTATGTTGTAAAATATAAATGTACAAATTTTCAGCTCACTAACTGTTTAAGGAAAAAATAACAATTAATTTTTAATGTTTTAGGGGTTGTTTTAACCCTTAAATCAAAATAATTCTAGCCTATGTTTCTCAATGATAGTGTAGCTTTTTATTAGTAAAACTATTTTTTCAATCGGTTCAGTAGTTCCAGAGATTTTTCTCTACATACAAACAAATAAACAAAAGAATTTTACCTCTTTATAACAATATTATTAATAACCCCAAAGCTAAGATGGTAAATAATGATGTTCAAATCAAATTATTTCATATATTTTACAACAGCAGTTACAATAAAGGTTAAAAGAGCCAGCAAGGCTCAGGTCTACACTTTAATAAAAAACTAACCTAAAAGTTAGAAATTTAAATAATTACTTCACAGTTTGAATCAGATGTTTTATCTGTTATTTTATTCAATTTGTTGCTATGGTAATAAATGTAAATACATGTGATCATCCATCAGTCTATGCCTAACATAATATTTGTTCTGACTAAATTTACAAATATTGAAGTAAAAAAGGCTTTTATCAAAATGAATTCTAGCCTATGTTTACTCTGGGATAGTGTAGCTTTTATTAGTAAAACTATTTTTTCAATCGGTTCCGTAGTTCCAGAGATTACCCCCTACATACAAACAAACAAACAAATTTTACCTCTTTATAATAATAGTATACTGATGAAAAGTTATCGGAGGGGTAAATGTTTTATCAGCTTCTCTCAAGCTGCAACCAAAGGCCACACAACAAGGCATTATAACATAAAAAATAACAAAACACAAAAAAGAACCTTCAATAACAAAGACTAAACAAGGAGTAACATAAACACACGTGGAAATTTCTGATATAACGTGGAAGGTAAGTTTGTTAAACTGCGGAAGGATGTGTTATTAAGGGCAAAGGAGTGGGGCTTAGAGAGAGGGAGTCGACTCACCTCCTTCTACCCTATGCCGCTTCTATTCTATTCAATATTCTGTGCTTACGACAAGTACAGTTATCGGCGTGAATCCTGGAACTTGGCCTCGCCCTGGCGCGATGAGCCGGGGGTGAGGGGAAAGGGCGTAAGTGTAGAAAAAAACATTTTTCCTCACCACTACCTAATGTGACTCATCCTTCAAACGAACTAGTGGATGTTTACTTCACCCTTAACACGTTCACTGCTACGCAAATTTCGTATTTCCTATGCTACGAGCTGACATTTTATGTTTTATATTTATAGCTTAAGTGAGTAGAAATTACTTTATTTATTTATTTTTTTTAAACTTTCTACGTAATAATCATTAATATTTTAAAGAAGACATACATGTGCGGGAATGTGCGTCCATAGCACATTGGCTTAAAATTAGCGTGCAATACGGGGGTTGGCGTGCGAAGCACGCAATGCATTGTCTATCCCAACACGGGGGCATATATAATTTTGAATGACACCACAAAACGTGTTCTGGGGATCATGATTGGTGCTCATTGTTTATTCCCTGAAAAATGCACTGAAATAGCTTATCGTTCCTATGACAATTCGCTCATAACAGTTGTACATTTTACAGGAAAAATATAGTGAATCAAAAGAATTACAAAATATTATGCAAAATTATATGTTAATAAAACCCTATAAAACCTAACCCTCTATTTGGTAATAACTATTTTTGTCGATATTGCGCTCAATAATAGGGCATTCAAATTCAGATTTAAAATTTTTTTTTTAATTTTCGTACATCTGTAAATCGTTTTAATACCTTCATTTGGTCAGAAATACATG
>JAGFPH010002987.1:94096-118487 GCA_018207615.1 Philaenus spumarius | reverse complement strand
CCATAAGCATTTAATGTTTTGGAAATGTTTTATTAAATAGTAAGCGTCACAACATAATTAGTCATAAGCTTACAGATTAAAGATGTCGTTTAAAACTTTATACCCCTTTAACTTTTAAACGGTTAGTCGTATAAAAAAAAAACACCACGAACAAAAAAAGTCATACAATAACTAGTAAAATAAAAAAAATACAAAAATTTTAGCTATATACTTTTAATTTCAAAAAAATCCAAAGAAAATTCTCCATTTAAAATTTGATATAAGATTACATGATACCAATTATAGTGGTCTATTTTAGAAAGACTCCCTGTATATCGGAGACAATACGATTTTATTTCCACCCTCTATGCTGTATTATATATGCAATTAAATGTTTTTATAGAGTTTGTGTTTTACATATCAATAATTAAAAACTACCAAAGCTGGTCTAATTACGTGAAAATATTCAAATATCTTTAGCTGTTGATAGAAGATGTAAAACTGTTTTAATTCGTTGCATTTAAATTGGAAATTGTTTCTATCTTAGTATAATTTGTGTTTTTAAATATTGAATGTAAAATTATAAATGAAATGTGATGTGAATAAACTTCCTAAGCAAACCTAAGCTCGGCTGTTTTTGTCTAGAACGACAAAATTGAATGTAGATACATCTCCTGTAAGGTTATGTATTATGGGTAATCCTAGTGTTTGAAGCAGGATGATTGTAAGGTTGTGTATTATGGATAATCCTAGTGTTTGAAGCAGGATGATTGTAAGGTTATGTATTATGGGTAATCCTAGTGTTTGAAGCAGGATGATTGTAAGGTTATGTATTATTGGTAATCCTATTGTTTTCAGCAGGATGATTGTAAGGTTACGTATTATGGGTAATCCTAGTGTTTGAAGCAGGATGATTGTAATAAAATGAGATTATTTGAAAGAAATTTATTTAGAAGGAGAAGTTGTTTAGTTTTAAAGGCAGTTTCGTAGAAAAGATAACAGTAATAATTATGTAAAAGACAGCATCGTTGGATCATGAAGAAAATAGAATTTGTTTAACACGCTTTTATTAGTTTGATATGTATCTATGAAACGGAATCTTATAACGTGATTTTCACCCCTTTCCAAACGTCGAATTGATTTGAAACTTTGCACACTTACCAAGGACCGATTGCAATGCAATAATTTGAATAGTTTGTCCCATTATCCTTGCCAGGACCCTCAGGATTAACGATTTGTACAGCTTGACCTGTATACAATCTGTCATAGTAATTGTAACCAACTAAAAGACGTCTAATTAACTTAAAAAATTGAACGCATAAGTTTTGCATTTTAGATTTTTTTTAAATGCTTTTCTTTTGTTATGTAATTGTCATTTTGTAAGTACAAAGTTTGATTTTTTTCCCTAACACAGTAAAAAATTAACAATGAAAAGTAATTTGCAAGCCGGATCCTGAATTGTATAAAAAATATTCAGTTTTTTTTTCAGCACTCAATTACAAAAGATGGATTTATAAAATGGTTTGAAATGAGGCAATGTCAAAGCGTTCAGCTGCAATAAATTGCACTGTTTTGATACGGTTATAGAGAGAAGCGCTGGTGTTTCCGATTGCTTTCTCGTTTACCGGAGCAGACCCTTACCCACGAAAGCTCTGCCGTCGGCCTGACGGTAGGTTCCGCTCAATTCTACCGTCAGTATGGTAACAGCCACAGACCTACATTAAAACCCCTCTGAACTAACTTTTATGGTATTTCACGTTTTGGTCGATTTTAGGGCAACCATATGGGGGACCATTAAGGGTCTGCTCCAGTAAACGAGAAAGCAACCGGAAACGAAAGCGCTTCTCACTATATCCCTATCTAAGCAGTACAATTTCTTGCAGATGAACTCTTTGACGTTGCCTTATTTCAAACCATTTTATAAGTCTATCTTTTGTAATTGAGTGTTGAAAAAGAACTGAATATTCTTTATTAAATTTCGGATCCGGCTTGCAAATTATTTTTCATTCTTAATTTTGTATTGAGTTAGGAAAAAAATTCAAACTTTGTACTTACAAAATGCCAATTACATAACAAATCAAAAGCATTTTTAAAAAATGTAAATTGGAAGACGGATGCGTATTGTGACTGTGCTTAAAATGAGACCTTGCAAACAATTTTATGATAAAAAGTAAACGAAATAAATTATTTGAAATTTAACATTGCTCTTATGGGATAAAAATCCAAGATAGCCGCCACTACAGCAGACCCTTAATAAGATCGTGTGAAAATGTAAATGTGCAGTATAATATTCTGTTTTTATTTTTTTACACAAAATCCAAAAAAGTTTAATTCTAGTATAAAAATTTCAAAATAATTTACTTCGGTTAAAAAAAAGTGGTTATTGGTCTTCCTTGGCTAACGAACTCGTATGAGCCCCTTAGAAGACCAACTTGTGTACCAAATTGGGACCAAATCGGAAGTAAAATGGGGCCATCTAGACTGCAAACACATATGTACATATATTATTTTTAATGGCACCCCGAAACGTATTCTGGGAACAATGATCGGTGTTCACCACTCCCGACCTTAGGTCTCACCATAAGAGTCACTGCAATAGCTCATCTTTAAATGGAAATTCGCTAAAATACGATATCAGGCTTCTTGCAGCTCATTGTGTTTCTACAATATAGATAACTATTACTCATAAACATTTCAATAACTTTACTTGCTTGTGTAATGTTAGGGAATTATTTTATGCGAAAACAACAGTCGTTACAATAGTAACAATAAAGTTACATTATTCCGAATTACAATGTTATTAGTTTAGAGAAGTAGACCAATACCGAAAAGGCATCAAGAGAAATACGTCTCAGCAAATGTGACACTTGACGTTGTTTGTCTTTAATATTTCCTAGTGTCTACGACGTATTTTATAATAATACCTCTGTCTCTTATACTGGCACGTTTATAACAAATGAAAAGTGTTTCTATTGAATGAATTAAGAAGTAATGATATTTTAACAAATTGGAAGTATAAAAGTACGAAGTTACTTCGGCAACTGTTATTGCAGGTCTAATTGTAGACTTCCTTAGTTTGTAAAAAAAGGTGAAATGTTAGTTTTGCTGGAAAATACAGATTAAGTACTAGAACGAAACAGGCACAAACAGTTTCAATATAACTTTATTTTTCATCGAACTTTGAAGACAACATTTTGTTAATCGCAGACAAGTTTTTATCAACTTTTGCACATTTTAAATTGTAGAAGACAAAATAGTATATTATTTCGTTTATTTTTTATCATAAAATTGTTTGCAAGGTCTCATTTTAAGATCAGTCACAATACGCATCCGTCTTGCAATTTATTATTATTATTTTTTTTTAATGCTTTTGATTTATTATGTAATTGACATTTTGTAAGTACAAAGTTTGATTTTTTTCCTAACACAATAAAAAATTAATAATGAAAAATAATTTGCAAGGTGGATCCAAAATTTTATAAAGAATATTCAGTTTTTTTTCCAACACTACAAAAGATAGACTAATAAAATGGTTTCAAATGAGGCTATGTCAAAGCGTTCAGCTGCAAGAAATTGCACTGTTTAGATAGGGATACAGTGAAAAGCGCTTTCGTTTCCGGTTGCTTTCTCGTTTACTGGAGCAGACCCTTAAGGAAGTTCGCTCCAGTAAATCCACTTGCACTATTTCAGTAACGCGATTGCGTCCAGTGGAGTAGGCCCTACTTACATATAGAAATAACTTGGTTTACACACTTTCATATACATTCACATACAAGGAGGAATTAGTTTTGTAAGCTTGAAGCTTAACCTCTTTAATTCGTTTGCTGCGCTCAACATTTTAATTTGTACGTTATTTTTCTATTTTTATCTTATTTAAAACACGGAAAGAGATATACGAATCCTCTTCTCGATGCAGTTGTTCATCTTCCAAGTTTGGAAACACCACCCCAACCAATCAACCACGTCAAAATAATATTTTTATTTATATACAATTTCTTTTAATCATTTACAAGCAATTTGTATTGTATTCCTACAGAAGTGCTTTTAATTTGATGTATAATAGCCGTATTTGTTCTTTTATGTTTTGTAGGATGGGGTGGGGGGGTAGGAGAAGAAGGGAATTTGTAATAGGTTTTCTAAGGTTCCCTCTTATTATGAATAACTGCCCCAAGATCAGATTTATTATATCTCTTTCCAAAGTATATAGGTTTTCAAAAACAAAGCCTGAAAGTAATATTACGTAAATGTTATTTAGGTTCTAAAGACACAAGGTTGTGTGTTGTGTTGTGTTTTAATGCAACTAACTTAGAGTTTATTCAACCTTGAAACATTGCTTGGGCGCAATTTAAATAATAAACCCCATAATCTAATTCAAACCCTATAACTATCGTCTTAAAAAGTTTAGAGTTAATTAGTTTTGAAATACTAAATAAGACACACTTGTTTTGGACATGGATTGTTAAAACGTAGGTTCTATGACTTTCAATAATAACAGTGATGACGTTATTAATCACTAAGGGTGCATGTAATGTAGAATAACATTGAAAACATTCATAAACAGAGATTTTTTTACAAATATATAAGACTAGCTGGAACGATCCGGCTTTGCACGGATAGGCGAATCAAAGTTAAATGTATATTAACCAAAAATATATATCAATACATATACTATACTATGTATTTCTTTTGGAGATTTTTTGTAACTTTGACCCCACCCCCCCACCCCCCCCCCCCCCCTAAAATTTCAACTTAGCGAGCACCTACGGTCCTAGAAGAAGTTACATACCAAATTTCATTCCAATCAGTTTGGTGATTTTTGAGATTTTGTGATGAGTGAGTCAGTGGTGTTTGAATTATATATATATTAATACTAGCTGGCCCGATCCTTCTTTGCACGGAGATACAAATCAAAGTAAAATATGAGGATTTTTAGTACCTTTGACACCCCCTAAAATTTCGAATTTTTTTAAAACCTTTCTTAGCCAGCACCTAGGGCCCTAGAGGAAGCTACATACCAAATTTCATTTCAATCCGTTCGGTGGTTTTTAAGATTTCGTGTTGAGTGAGTCAGTAGTATTTGGACTATATACTAGAGTATATATATAGTTCCTTATTGGTCTGAAGGCCATCGGTTTTATGGTTGTTTTAGACAAGATTTTCTGCAAATTTTGATTTTCGTATTTCCAGAGCGGATTTTAGAATATGTTCGGAATTTTGATTTGAATGAGCTGCCTGTCTGTCAAATGTTTACAAAAGGACAGTCGGAACATTGTAACTTGTAAACTCCAGTTTGTTTTGAGATTCTTCTATTATTGCTGTTTCTGCCGACGCGATGTTTAAATGTTTTACAATTTTTTACTAGTTTTGCAAGCTAAGGTGAAGTTTTGATTTTTAATTCTTGCTTGATGTTGTTGTAGTTGTTTTGACACTATAATTTGACATGAATGTATATAAACATATAAACTCTATAATACATTTCTGGAGCAATTATAGTGTATTGAATAAATCTGTATTTCCTTTAGCAATTGATACAAAATTCCCTCTTTTAACAATTGAAATAAATTTGTTAGACTCCATGGCTATTTTCTTCCATATATTAAAGTTAACTTTTGGACATGGATTTTCTTCAATTCGAATGTAAAAGTTTACGAGATTCCAACAAGATGGCAACGAATATGCACGCGATGTTTCATATGGATTTTCTTTTTAAATTTGTCATCATTCTATTCGTACAAGGACGAATGAAAACGATAAACAGTTAAAAGGTAAAACTTTGATTTAAATTACATTATTTCAGTTCAAGGTATTGCAAGAACACAATGAGCGTATGAGGTATGAGTCTGCATACACCTGTACCTGTATTTATAGTGAGACACCACAGATGTAAATGACAGCTATGCAAAACATGGCGACTGTGGTGTTGTGGGGGTACATTATATCAAGAGGACTAACGACGTAGTTAGGCTGTAAATTACAATTTACAAGAGTGCTTTCAGGGAATCGATTTCTGTGTCAGCAAACATACCCACCTGAAACACTTGGAGTTGGTAGTTGCTAGAAGCCGGTGCATACTGCATCATGAAAACCCAATTGGAGGCGTCATATGTCGAAAATCGGTGCAAAAAACCTTAGTCCTATTAGAGGTTATGCATGACGAAAACTCCGATAGACCTTTTTGTCTCGATTGCAATATTTAAATAGCCGCAGCGTAAATGTAGTCCTAAATATAATTCGCTTCCAGCCATACCACATATATGCTTATAAACCTTTGCCTTCAACTTGACTTTATCTAAAGGACTTGTTAGATGAATTGCCAATATATTGGTTAGTCCTGTTAAACTCTAAATATAGAAGCCACTTTAAATCTTTTAGTTATTTTCCGTCACGTACTTCGAAATAAATAAATTGATAAACTTTAAATCATCATTTCGAATTCCAACTAGTGTTACTTTATGATATCCTAGCTTTATTCAACTCACGTATTGAGTTTATGGGACAAACTTGGGAAATGCAATTTGACTTTGGATAAATAAACTTTCCTAAACCTCGTCATATACATTTAGGACGGGAGATAGAAAGTAGAGAAGGATTTATAAACCTAGATAAACTTTAGATTTCAGTAGTGGGTACCGAATCTCGTATTGTATTGTTAAACATCAAAGGCTGCTATTAGGGGCAGCTCGTAGCAAATACTATCGAGAGCGCTGCAGCAGACAATTTTGTTAGCCATTGTTTTTAAATTGTGTAAGAGAAAACAAACATGTGTGGAAAGACAATTTATTCGGAAACTTGATTTAAAATTAAAGCCATTCTTCTTGTTAGCGAATTACATTACTCAAGATGAGTTCTTGCAGTGATTTGTATGGTAAGATCCTTACATTACGTTCTACCTCCTGGGAGTCGTCAATGAACACTGATCATGGACCCCAGAACACATTTTTGTCTGTAACTAACAAAATTATATATATCTGTGTGTTGGCACTCTAGATTTACGTCCGATTAGGTCTAAATTTGGTACTCAAGTTGTAGTTATAAGTCCCTCGGACGAGTACGCGTTGGTCAGAAAAATCCAACGGAGTACGTTGGAGGAATATAGCATTTACACTTCCCAGAAGGAAAACCCTAACGTACTCCTGAATGACAAATTGAGCTTTGCAGCTAACCCCATCTATGACGTAATCCCTAATCTCTAAACAAACAAATACAGCTGATCTATTACTAATTCACAAGCAATTTTTTCTTCATTTCCCGTTCGGAAGCACAGTAACTATGCCGTGGCCACGCAAATATTTATTTCATGAAACATTAAACGAGGAGTTATCAAATAAAACTTTTTATTTTTGTGTCGTGTTATCGTGAGTGTTCAGTGTTATTGTGTATTGTTTTGTTTAAGTGTTGAGACCTACACCTGACGAAGCCGGCTGTGAACGGCGAAACAGTGCTGTAGTGTAACTACAAAATATTAAGAATTGCTCCGACTACTGTATAAGGTAAACTATATATTGTATTCGAGGTTGTATTCAAAGTTAATATTTTTTAAACTTTTTATTTATTTGCAAATATTAATATTTTTTAGCTGTTAAAATTGTTGAAGAGGCTTCTATTTGAAATTTACCCAAGACTGATTTACAATAGGATATTGTAAGACTTACTAAAAACAATTCTGTTTTGCTCTATTTGATTTTAAATTTATCGACTGCAATATGTGAACGTAGAGGGAAGTGCATTATGCAAAGCAGAACGGGACAAACAGAAAGCAAAGTGGATGTGCTACCCCAACATATTGGTATTCCATGAAGGCTGAAATAAAGAACCAAATTTGCATAAGCCGTTCTCTGGCGGCAATCTGGAAAAGTTTGGGAGAAAACTTGTACTTCGCTTTAGACTCGAAGGAAGTTTTAATACAAAGTGCAAACCGAGGAACTGAAGAACTAAAGATAACATATTCTGTAGTGGTAACAGATTCTCAAATTTCTGTTTTAATAATTTATCGTAATATTAAAATGGCTCACCGATACAACAGTCACTACGGCCGTTAAAACTATTCAGATATTAGACCGACTTATGTAAATCCGACCAATGACTAAAGGAGTAGTTTGTAGATGAAAATATCACCTTCGGAAATACTGTAAACAGTATTTATTTAGTGACTAATGATTTTGAGTGTATGCACTCTACATAGAATTCTAAGAATAATCCAATATGTAAAGGATAATAATTATAATATTATAATAACGTATTATAATATATTATGTATCGTCTATTCCCTCTCTACGTGCTTTACCATAGTAAGGTGAGATGGAGCAATCGTTTAGATTTATTCCAGCTAGCCTAACATTAACTGTATAATCGAAACAACTTGACTAAACTAATATTAATATCTAACAATACAATGTTTTGTATTTCATTTATAACGCTTTTTGTGTAGGCTAAAATTTATTATTTACAATTATGTTACGCTATTTGTTATTATAGTATGTTTCCCAAGCATCCAAAGTGTTTCGTTTAGTTACATATTTTTCAATAGTTTAGAGTTTTCTATCTTAAAATTGTAACTTTCATCTAAGCAATGTTTAGCCATAGCGGATTTATCAGGCCTATTATATGTTAAGTGTAAAAAGTTTTTCAAAAAGCCCCGTAATTTGTCGTTATGTGTTTTCTCGTTATGTTGTTTTTCGTTTTATACGCAGTGGAGTAGCACCGTTCTTAAATATGTTTCCGATGTTATTTTCTAAATCTTTGTTATAATTTAACACAACGTATGTGTCTGTGTTTTTTTTTTATATATATATATAACGGGAACACATCAGGAAGAACTAAATAATGGATGAATAGCAGAAACGGCCATCTGCCATAGTGCGATAAAGAAGAAAATAGTGACTATTGTAAAGGTAAGTAATTTTAATATTTTTTATTACAACAGTCGGTAAAAATGTATGGATAATTTAATTTGTTTGTAATTCAATTTTTATTGTATTTTTCTGCGTTCAATTCTCGCTTGACAAATTTAGTTTGGCTAACGAACCTATGACATTTAGTTTAAGTACTAATTGTTGAACAAAAACCGTAATGCTATACGATTTCGCGGCACTTAAACCCTTTCTCCTGTTTTATTAAAAAGTTTGGAATAAATACGTTTGACTGTGATGGTGACTGTAATTGATTTCTGGGTGTATTCATGTCGGCAGAAAGTAAATCGGATCTGGTGGACAGTAGCTTTTCGTACAGAAAACAGATTTGCATTAGCAGGTGTGGCGATAAACTCCAACAAAAACAAACACTAAATATCCCGCAGCGATTTAACGTTAATGAGAAAATACTTTTGTAAATTGGGGCAAATATTTTCAATGTTGATATGAAGTATTTGTATAACTCCATCCCATGCGGCAATATAGGGAAGGAAGGGGGACAGTTTGTTGTCGTCTTATTTACACATCTTCTGCTTAGCTTTTAATAAAATGAGACAAAACAATCAACTGAAAGAAGAGATCGATCGAGCTGTATGCAATTCTTATTTAAGTATTCAAATAAAACATTGTTACCTTATTTGTGTGGTAAACAAATTAAAAGGAATGACAAACATTTCAGGGAAAAGGTTTACTGTATTATTATTCAAACATCTATTGTTACAAATATTTATTAGCGAATTTCCATAGGAAAAAGCTATTGTAGTGGCCCTTATGGTAAGACCCAAGGTCGGGAGTAGCAAATGAGCACCGAGCATGATCCCCAGAACACGTTTTGGGGTGTCATTAAAAATCATGTATATATGTGTTCGCATTCTAGCGGCCGCATTTTAAGTCCAATTAGGTTCAAATTTGGTACACATGTTGGTTGTGTACGTCGCTCGGACGAGTTCGTTAGCCAAAAAAATCCAACAATCCTTTTTTGACCGGAAGTAAAATTTTTTTGGAATTTTCCTACGAGAATGAATTTGTTGTTGATTTTTTTTTTTCTACACATATAGGCCTAAATGTAGGATGTTATTCTGCACATTTTATTTTTTTACGCGACCTAATAGCTCGCTTATTTCCCTTAAAATCGATCAAAACGTAAAATACCATAGAAGTACCCGGTTCAAAATCATGTGGTGAATTCTAGCGTGGGGTGGTCGTTGTTTATTGAAGATACTCACAATACGGCGGTTGGCGTGCGAGGCACGCAATGCTTTGTGTGTTGAATATAGGCCTATAAGCTTAATTTTGTAAATTTGCTGAACTCACGTCAGTGGTTCAGCTGCGTGGTCGAATTATTATATTTGAAATGACTGATTTATATAAAAAAATTAACACAATTTTAGGTTACGCCTTACAAGATATTGCAAGGTAAATACAATTATGCAAACAACATTATATAGAAACAGCTAATATCTATGTAATACTAGCAGGGACGTCCGGATAAGAATTATAGAAATATCTGGTAAATATTCGCTGGTAAATATCTGGAGTTCGCTGTCCCAAATGTATAGTGAGTTACGTCCAAATCAATCCATGTAAGCTAGTAAGCCCAAAACACACGATTTCAGCCAGCTCGTTTAAGTTGCCTTTCTGGTCTATGAGTACATTCTACCTCGAATATTTTCACCGAAAAATATTTTACACCTTAGAACCAAATAATCGAAATGCAAATAATTTTTCTTCAATACATATTACTTAAAAGTAATATGTGAAGAATAGGTCCTGCAATATCATTTGATCTATAGCTGCTGTGAAAATGGGCGAAATTTTGGAAGGCGCGTAGCTAATGCGCATGTCCGGAAAAACTAGTCATCCCTAAACACGAATTAGTTATAAGAGAGTCTACAATAAAAAATTTCATAGGTATACCTCTTTTAAAAAATTTAACTCAATTAATATTAAAGTAACGTCGAATTCAAGAAATTTTCAAATGTCTTTAACACGTTCACTGCTACGCAAATTTCGTATGTCCCGTGCTAGGAGCTGACCTGTTATTTCTTATATTTATAGCCTAAATGAGTAGAAATTAATTTAGACCTATTTTATATTTTTGAACCTTCCTACGTAATAATCACTAATATTTTTAAAAGGACGCACTTGTGCGGCCACAGCACATAGTCTTAAAATTGGCGTGCGAAGCATGCAATGTATTGTGTATCGAAAATTCTCCCAATACGGGGGTTGGCGTGTGAAGCACGCAATGCATTGTGTATTGGAAACACTCTCAATACGTGTTAACACTGCACTTTGCTAGTTTGTCGGGTTTTAAATGGGTCCTTTTAAGAAGAGGGCCGCCATTATTAAAATTTTCCCTACAAAAATACGTTATTCACAACCGAGTTAGGTCAACGAAAATATCCACAATGTGCCTACTGAATCTCAGGTTTGATGGTAAACCGTTATCTCAACTGTTATTGCATAGTGAGCGAACGTACTAGACTATAAGTTAGAACTTTAGGCTATTTTAAATGTTATTTTAATGCTTGTATAGTATTTAGTCACAGTATGTTTACCTGCATTCAAGGCTAAACAAATAGCCTGAAGTTCTAACTTATAGTCTTTAATCACAGTATGTTCACATTCATAGCAGACCTCTTCTTAAAAAGACAATATTTTAAATATATTTTAACATTGTCTCTTATATTGCAAAGATAACTTTGTTTAGTTGAATGTAATCTCTTGACTTTTGCAGTGCAATTGCCTTTTAGCGTGTTTACGATTCTTCGTCCCAATCTGTATTACCTACTGCGAAAACCGTTAACTTAAAACTAATCGAATTAACTTTAAGAAGAATCAAAACATGCTAACAACATTACCATATGGGATGCCCAGCAACTGTTCACCATGTCATTCGGGAGGTTAAAGCCAATAATCTATATATAAAAGCGAATATATAATAATAGGCCTATAAAAGCGAAATACCACTCACTCACTCACTGACTCACTTATCACGATTTCTCAAAAACTACCGAACGGATTGAAATGAAATTTGGTATGTAGCTTCCGCTAGGGCCATAGGTGCTCATTAAAAAAGATTTTGAAAAAAATCGAAATTTTAGGGGGGGTTTAAGGGGATCAAAGTTATTAAAAAACGATTTCTTCAAAACTACCGAACGGATTGGAATGGAATTTGGTATGTAGCTTCCTCTAGGATCATAAGTGTTCACTAAAAAAGGGTTTTAAAAAATTTGAAATTTTAGGGTGGTCTGGGGGTTAAAAATTACTAAATCACGATTTCTCCAAAATTACCGAACAGATTGGAATGAAATTTGGTATGTAGCTTCCTCTAAGGCATAGGTGCTCCCTAAGGAAGGGTATGAAAAATTTCTAAATTTTAGGAGGTGCTTGGGGGATCAAAGTTAGTAAAATCATAATTTCAGATCTTTTATTATTATGACAATAGTGCTTTTATTATTTAAGATCTATGTATATAAAAACAAAATACCACCCTTCACTGACTGAACACTTAAAAATAATACAATTGCGTTAAAAAGACTGAAAATACCAACCACCACGGGCAACGCCGTACGGGTCAGCTAGTCTATATATAAAATCGAAGTACCACTCACTGACTCACTCATCACGTTGTCTCCAAAACTACCCAACGGATTGGAATGAAATTTAGTATGTATAGCTTCCTTGAGGGCCCTAGGAGCTCGCTAAGAAAGGTTTTCAAATAATTTAAAATTTTATTGGGGTTTGGGGGGTGAAATTTACTTAAAAACACCATAGAAATACATAGTATAATATATGTATTGATATATTTTTTTGTTAATATACATTTAACCTTAATTTGTCAATCCGTGCAAAACCGGATCGGGCCACCTAAAGACACACATGTATATATTTGAATCATGGAGTATAAAAACCTATCTTGTATTATTCACTTAAGTTTAGGTAAAGTCTGTCCTTCAGAGAAACCGGATTTATTCTTTTCTTTAAATATATCTCAATAGTTGACTACAAAGACTGACCATTATACAGTTGTTTCAGGAAACCCATCAAGTTAAAACATTCTTTACTGGAGTGTACTAAATAATGTAGTCACTATATACACTTCTTTGCTAACCACAAAACAACAATAATAAAGTTTCCTTTGACATTTATCTTCATGGAAATGTTTCTGCGAAGAATTGGAGCAGACTAACCAATCCAATTAGCTTTGATTTGAGAGTTTCATGTAATGTTAAAGTTTTGTTATATTTCGTTGTTTGTGTTACATTTATTTTTTAACTTAAATAGAACATTATTAAATAATAATAGAGATGACTATGCTTAATTTGTTTATTTTCTTTAGTCTTTAAATGTTTTAAACTTGTAGCTTTAAAACGGGCAAGCAATAAAGGGGAAATCATTTTTGCTTTTTTCATTAAAACTAAAGTTTTGTTTCGATCGTAGGATTAAAGTTTACATTAGGCCATCTCGCCGTACTGCGGCAGTGGTGCCAACGTATGGGCATGAAAATATTCTAACACGTAATTGTAATTTGTAATTATATTTATTTATAAACGTCTTAAATTAATACAGACAGAAAATGTAATGCAATTAATAATTAACTTGGAATAAAACACTTCAAACTTAAACTAAACTCAAAACATATTTAACACGGAAATTATTATACGTATCTTTTCACTTATAACGGACTGCGCATGCGAATTTGAATAAGCGATTGTCAGACTCCTTTCGCTACTCCTGTACTTTTACCAGCTACTTAAAATCACTTAATCAAATATGTAGCCTACCTATAACAAAACAGGAGCTCAAAGTCTATACAACGTACATACTTTAAATCAAACTACAAACTATGGATTTTCGATACAAACTATGTTCACGATTCGATACATCAAATCAATCCGATCTGTATAATGACCAAAATGTATTCCAAGTTTTCATGTATTTTCAATCGATGAAAATAAATAAATTTCTTGAATTATTAACATCTAGTCACACTATGTTTCCAGTTTGTTAACACATGTTGGTATAACATCAATTACGTTATTTTGTATAACAGAAATGAAAGCATGAATTGTTTGTAAGAACCCTGGCCATGTATATATTTCAAAATTATAATAACATTTTCGAAAAAGTTGATCATGAACATTTAACGCGTTCTTCAAATTTCTTTAAGATAAAGTCTAACAGGCTAATAAAAACGTTTTCTGTCACTAACTCGCATTATATAGCACAAGTTTTGTATCAAAATCTTCCGTTCAAGCTACGTCTGTTTAAAAATTATAAGTTATTTCATGATAAAAGGCTTATTAATGGATGGCTGTTTGAATTTGGAAGGGATGCAGCCGAGCAGGTTATCTTATCTACAGTACTTACAGATAGATATTAATCATATCGTTCCCGCATTGTCTGATAATGTACCGACTGAACTACTGGTCTAAGGTCCAACATGTATTTTGCTTCAACATAAATGATAGCATCTTGTTTCATGTTAGTTTTGCAGGGACAACTTCTTTGGACACCTAATAATAATCAGTAGTTCAGGTTTGTTAGTAGATTCACTCAGCTCGACATGATAATGTTTAAAAGGATCTTTTTATTTTGTTTACTTTTATCCTCATTGTGGGCATATTAAGCGACTAGTGCCCACTCACAGGCTTAGGCCCATGTGGGCATTATTTTGTTCCTTTATAATATATAAATGTAATTTATGTTTTATTTGTTTATTTAAGGAAATAAACTGATTGATAAATTGATAAAAATTTAAATTAAATAAAATAACCCAAAGTTAAACTAACAGTCTTTAGTCACGGTATGTTCAACTTAGTTTGGCAGGAATAAAAAAGTCAGATTTTGCAGATTTATCAGCTGTGTGTCCTAAATTTAACTTAATCTTACTTTCAAAATAAGCCTATATTTCCATACGCAGTTTTGATTTAGCCTAAAGGTTATATGAGACTGTGCATTTAATATTTAAATTCTGCGATGAAAAAACTGTTTCCGGTTCAAATTTTTTCAGTGGTTTATATGGTATATTTTGTGATGATAACTAGAAAAAATATTTTTATAAAACCTTCACCTTCAGTTTACCTATAAACCGCACGTTAAGTTCACACGTTTCCGACATACGTCCTGTTGGGCGTTAAGGTCACTCCGAACGTAATATATACTTAGTGATAACTATAATCCTATAATAACCATAACTTTATCCTACTTTAACCCGTATTTTTATTTTATTTTTTTTTTTATTTTGTTGGCTAAGCCTTCAGCTAGTTCCTAAAACAGTATTTTTTAAATATGTGACTAACTAAAATGTGATATTTTGGGATACAGAGTTATACAATAAAACAACAAAGTATTACGATTTAGAACAACACATAAATAACCAACAACAATATCGTCTTGGTTCAACGAAACATAAAATGAAAGCAAAATACACACATTCAAAGCTTGGATACACACTGAACACAAAATAAAACACAACACCAACGCACACGCAATATAATAGTATTAAAGCTGTAATATCACATAACCTAGAAACCTAGACGACGTTGTCAACACAACTAAACTGACTGTAGGAGTAGAACTAACCTTTTGTACTTTGGAGATAAGGCAGCGTAGAATGCAGTGGCGTTTAGGCCTAACCAACCTGCACAATACCTGCTGATATCATAATAGCGGACACAATATTCAACCACTATGAGTTATTAACAACTAATTAGCACTTATAGCAGTTTAATCATTTCTTTAAAAAAAATGTGTCTGATGTAATGCTCGCTACGCTCACCAATCAACGTGGCGACTCATGGCAAAGCAAATGCAAACAGATTATTATTTTTTATTATGATATTTTCACGGAAATGATGATTGACTATATTACAGAATATTTTGGATCTATGTAGGGTGTATGGGGTGGCAGTGACTTACCAAGAAAAGGAAACTATAATATTAATAAGTATATGAACTTACCGTCTGCAATATTCTTGTACTAGAATATTGCCGACGGTAAGTTCATATACTTATTAATATATATCAATATTCGGAATGGCGATTAACAAACATTAAAACAATATAATATGTAACACCATATGTTAGACTCACAATACAGTGGATGATTTCGGTTGATTTTTGTTTGTGTTTATTTTTTTCAAACAACCCCTTCCTCCAAAATATACTTTTTGGGCGTTCGTTAGGTTCGTAATAGGAGATTCAGTTGAAACCGATTGTGTTCCGTTTTACTGTATAAATTTAGTTTTAAAATGAATGGACATTAGTATTTAACAAAAATAGCCTGCAATATGAAAACATTCCTATCATTCAAGCAACAACACCCAACTGGACATATTGCGCATGCGTCAGAATTTCGTACCGCTATCCCCACGACCCTAAACTGATTTAAGTGCCTCTGTCCTAATCAGTAATTATTTAAGTAAAAATAAAGGGGCAAAACCTTCTAGTAATATTTTAAAATAGTTATCAAATCAGAAAAGTAGTATTGACATACAAATTATGGATCGACATTTTAAAACAACTTAAAACTAGAATATTATTTCTCTAAATACATTTATCAACAAAACATTCATTTCGGAACAACTCTGTGTCTCGATTCTTAAACCTTCGTTTATTAGTCTGTGTATTTTTATAAAATACGAAACATAAAAACTCGTTCTTAGAAGTTATATTGTACTCAGTGTTTACGAACCGAAGCCACCTTGATTTTATGTCTTATGTTTTATTTTTTCCATCTCAAAAGCAATACGGAGTTACTATTGTAAAGGAATGAAACACGAAGCAAGATTGAGATCTATAAAATCCAAAACAAGTGAATGTACGAGTTTGTAAATATTTCCAGTCAGAAGGATGATTTAGTTTGATTCTTGGAAGCCTTCTGGATTTAATTTTGTCTTTTAAAAACTGATTTTAAAACGATTATTTGAAATTACAACTCAATGTTACTATATGGGAGACCGGGGAAATGGATATCACCCGAGGATTGCCGAACATCACATTTTTTGCTTATTGTGTTTGAATATAGAGCCTGTTTGGTGCTGCTACCTACCACGAGGGAAGGTCAAATTACCACACTTGGACTCATTGCGTTGCTAGGTTTGCCAGTGATAACTAAAAAACTGTTTCTGCCACTTTGCTTGTTAAATTCAATAAACATTTAAAACAGGGTAGATAGGGGAAAGTGGGGTAAGACCGGGTAGCTAACACTTGGCGGCTTACTGAAGCTAAACTATTCATCTTATAAAATCCAACTTTAATATAAATACCCACGAACTATATGGCTGTAATAATATGTTCGTTAAAATTGTTTATTTACTTAATTATATACAACATTTAAGAACAAAAATCAGACATGACTAGCTCACATCTTTGGAGTTGGAGTATAAATCATTGCAGTGCAAGTGGTATCAGATTTAGTTTCCAGATCTGATTTACCAGAATAATCTTCATATTTGGTTCCAGTCTTAGGCTTTTATTTACATTTTTTCTGAATCATTTTATTGTTTTTCTCATATTTATTTTTTAAATTCTTCTACAAAAAGTGTTCTCTTTCTTCAAAATGTTTGCTCTTCTTCATTAATTTTTCCTTCTATTAAAACTTCTAGTTCATGTTTATATGGTGATGTTGCTAAAATGACTGTTTTTCCTTTTATTTTGTCGACTTTTTCAATCTTCTTCCTTTTGACATGAGGTGTTGGCATTACGTCTCTAGGGGAAACAGCAAAAGACGAAGATCCAATTATTACATTGTTTAATGGCTTAACTCCCAAATTCTTTGAGCAGCAGGTTTCTTTTGGTTCAGGAATATTTTCATCCTCTGTAGGTTTATCTATATTGAGAAGTTCGTGGTCCAGACCGGACTCCAGATTTCTAGCTTTTTCAAGTTTCAAGTTGCGAAGTAGAAACAATTTCCCGTTAATTTGAAGCTAGGTTATCTTTTGATATTAGACTGTCTGTAGTTTTTGATGGCGCGTGTAGTTTTTTCATTTCTGTATTGTTAAAGGATAAATCCCTGTGTATTTAAAACAATTTACCGCAGTCCGCATATTCCCTGCTCGGAGAAATGCTGCACCGAAGAGTTTAACAACCTGATGAATAATGACACCACTCCCGGGACGCTCAACTAGCCGACATTAGGCCATTGAGAATTATTGTGGGGTAAGACCGGGTACTACCTGGTCTTGCCCCGTAGGCAGTACCCGGTCTTACCCCGAGTGTAGAGGTAATGCAAACAGAATATTATTAAAAAAATACAAAACCTTTTCAACAATGTTTTATACAGAATAATAACCGATTTAACATGTAATTATGGGGAATTTTTTAATTTTATCCTAACTCTTAAAGTGCTTGAAAAAAACTAATTAGAAAATCAGTAAACATTGGAGAGAAAGTATTAAAAAACAAATTTACAAATGCTGACGCTGTCTGATCGGTGCTACGAAGATGCCGTATTGGCCGTTCCTTTACCTTGTCTTGTAGAATGTAGTTCCATCACTGTCCGGTAGAAAACACAACAAGTTTGTTCAAAATTAAGGTACCCGGTCTCACCCCACCACCCGGTCTTACCCCACTCTCCCCTACAAGTGTGTTTAAATCTACTTTATTTGTTCAGTGATACTAGAATCAATACGCTTTTTAATAAATCTAGCCTATGTTGTGATGTTTAAGATGTGTAATTTAATGTTAATATGCCATGAAAAAGAACATAACGACAAATGGGGTAGTCACAAACTAACTGTTCGCCAAATATACCCCGGACCATGTTCGTCATTTCCCCACATGTGTTATTATAGCAATTTTGTAACCTACAACTTCTGTAAGGACAATGGTGAGGTCTTGCTGTTATACCACCACACCCGTCGCATAGGCTATAACTTTTGAACATTATGTTCTATTGCCCTCTGAAAACTGTGTTTAGTCAAGAGTGTGATATCTTCATGCGGGAAAACGAGATTCATCGTTTCACATGACTCTACAATATTCAAAAAAGCTTAACTTAAATCAAGGTAGCAAACAAGGAAAAAGGAATAAATGGTTTCAAAACACACGATCCAAGCACTTAATCCAGGAATTTATAGTGAGGAAAACTTCTTGGTTGCAGATGTTAGAGCTATTTATGAAATGTAGCAGGCCAAATCTAAATGATTACAACCGGCATTAGAACAAACTAACCCAACCTCAACTGCAGTTAATAAAAACGAGACGATTTCTATATTTCTGTTGCCGAGATTTCACCAACATACTGTTATTACTTACCAACATTTTTGGTTGAAATTCAAAGCAAAAATTTTAATCAAATTAAATGTTTTAACATTTTTACTATTAAATGTGTTCAAAATATTATTTTTAACACTTTTGTTTTTACATGGGTTTTACATATGGGGTAATAGCGAACACTATGTATGTTATTACTCTGGCTGGCGGGGTAATGCCGAACATGGTAGTTTTTTTTATAAACACGTTTTTCTATTGCATGTAAAGATGCAATTTTTAAATATTGTTACCAAGGGGATTCAAAAGATTATATTTTATGTAGCATAAGTTATTTTTGTCATCAGTTTTCATAACTTTGTGAATTCGACACCAAACCTTAAGTGATTGCCATTTACCCGGTCTCCCTAATATTATGCCCGTATATAATGTACAGCATTTTAGCACTTTATATCTTTAAATATAATTATGCATCCAGTTTACTATATGCATCCTTTCTCTTTTTACTCTAGCCAGAAAATATAACATTTTTAAAACAGAAAAAGTTTCAACAGACAAGGCCTTAATATTTTTTACATTATTACTAGCTGTGCCCGCAGCCTCGCCTCGTAGGTTAACTAATATTAACCGGGATTCCGGAGTGGTAGTTCAGAGCTCTATGGTCAACTTGTCTTGTTGTTATTAAAATAAACGTTGACCTTCACTTAGTTGTTTACTTTACAATAGCATAAAAGCTACTGCGTTGTTTTAACATGAATATCTTTCAGCGCTGGTCAGGTGACAATTTGGTAGCTCACTCGATGCAAGGGATCATAACAGATATTTACCATCATTTAGTGGTATTTTAAATGATATGAAGATTGATAAAACATTTCTATACTAAATAATATAGGCAATTAATTGTTAACTATACTGAAACAATAAATTCCATTGTAACCATACTAAAAAAAATTTAGCCGATTGTCTACTCTATTGAAAAACTATTGGACATTGTCTACTATACTGAAATAAAGGATATTTTTTACTATACTGGAAAAATAAAGACCATTGTCTACTATACTGGAAACATATAGGAGATTGTTTACCGTACTCAGATCTTCACTCATTAAACATTAAACATAACTAAAACATGTTAAAACATAACTTTACACAAACATTTAGAGGCCGCACACATCGACATACAATGGAAGACTGTGCAACGGACGTTAACTCAGCTTATTTACTTCGCCATCTTGGATTCCCACAGTTGTGTCATACAGCGAATTTGACTGAAAGTTGAGTTTTTCATTTAATAGTTCGTGTTTGTTCAATGAAATGTTTAATGTATTTGCCTTTTCACATATATTTAAGGGTGTAAACCTAGTCTCAAAATCAACATATACATGGTTATTGTAAATTAAACAGTGTGCTTAATTGCATGTTATGTTTATGAAGTTCCTGTTGGGTAAGTGTACCTTCCTAACTTTCTACCTGTTTGTCCTATGTAAAAAAATTTTCCTCAAGTTATTTTATACTCCTGAGTTAGTTTCAGCCTTCCTTATGGGTTTTGGTACGAGTATATTACTTGTTTGTTCTGCTTTTTTAAGCTGTGGTTACATTCACATTATTGTTTGTATTCGTTAGTACATTAGAAAGGCTGAGCCGTTTTCTGTGGAAACATAGATTTTTTGGTTTTGTCTTTTGTTGGTTTTTATTTAAATTGTTGTTCAATAAAACCTCGACCTTTTAATTCTTACGACGGATATACAGAACGACTTATAACTTCCACAACGTGGACCGGAACTTGTTTATTATTAATTATTCGTGGAGTGTAGAAGTTTAACTTTTGTTTTAAAGTATTTCTGTTTTGGGTTTAGCCTAATCTGCAACTTATTTAAGATTGGTTCACTAAATTTATCTAAAAAAAGTTAGTGGTGAAAGATATGCTGACAGTCGAATAATAAACTATACAAAAATGCGCGATGTACACGCACCAAAGTTGTAAACGACTATTACGCATTGTAGAGATGGAAATTAGTTGAGAAAAGAAAACATTGCTTCAAAAAGAATGAACTTTTCCTCTATTTAATGCATAATGTATGTACAAGGTGTTATTACATCAATTTTACAGTAATACTAAAACAGAAATAAAAAGTTACAAATGTTGTGAATATATTCATCCATCATAATTAATTCAAAGCCAGGCCTTAGTCAATATTTGCTGCAGCTTTTCGACAACATAACAGACGTCGTATACAGCCAATGCATATACAACCTATGTCCTGATAAAACAAAGAAATGAACGCATTAGTTTAAAGTATACAGTATTAACAACATAATAGTTATATATATACAATCATCTGTGAAATATAAAGTTTCAAAATCCGTTGGTCACACGGGTGACATAAAACTCATTTATATTTAATAGCTGTGCACCCGTGCTTCGTTACTGTAACGACTTTCGAACATTAATAACTTAACTAAGGGTCATGTTATACGAACTCTGATAGCGTCACGTTACGTGAACGTCAGTTTATTGGGTAAATAGACCTGGCGAATCAGCGTTAACCTGGCGTTGAGCGTTGCTAACACGTTACCAAGTTATACGGAGAGCTGTCAACGCACGCCCGCAGCGAAGCGAAAATAGAGGTCACAGTAATCAACTTTGTCCTGGTTCTAGTGGTTATTTTTTATTTCAAAGTGACAAAATGTTTAACACAGAAAATTTTATTTACTCTATCGAACAGCAGGCGCATCTATGTCAAAGGATTATAGCTATAAACAATTGAAACCTAAATGCTGGAATGAGGTTGAAGATACAATGCTTTCCCCCTACACAATTCATCATATATATGCTTCTGCTATTTTTAATACACCTAGATAGCCTAACTGAATGGTGTCCACCTTGGAAATGAGTGATGCTACGTCGCTCTTTCAACGTTTCGTAGAACTTGGGAATTTAACAACTAGTTTTCTGAGTTATCAACATGGCTCTAAGGTCTAACTGTATCGTGTAGTTATTTATATGAGCATATTGTCACACACCTAAATACGTATACAGCCTACTGTGTTGTAGCCTACACCGCATTAGATAATTACACTTTATAATTTGGTAATTTTATCACCTTATTGTTAATAAATATTGTACCACTGAACAAAAACATAAAGTTTAAAAAAGAACAGACCTATACAGGTTCAATAATTAATGTATACGGTCTACCTACATTACTTGTTTACTGTACGTACAGGAAAATAAGCCAAAACCTTGAACAGCTGTCTAGCTACTAAACTAATGTAGTGATACTTCTCTAATAATTATTAATCAGCTGTTAGTTGTAAATACAAAACTCACCACAAAGGTATGAAGGCATTTACGTTTTTGTATTATTTAACATATTAGAGTAATAACATATCACGTTTACATTTACGGTATAGGGAGGTTCGGAGGTCATCGGCCTCAGATCGGAATCTGCCTCTAAGGTAAATCCCCTTCATGGATTTGAACCGGGCACATTTACGGTTTTTGTTGAACCAGACGAGCTACAGGTCGTGTAAAACCAAAACAAAATGTACCCTGCTATATTTATTTTATCATTATATTAGAAAACCCTAAAAACAATTTATTTTAGTACGAATAATCTAAAAAATAGTTTACTTCCTGTGCTTTCGTTTGTTTTATTTTTATTGGCTAATGATCTCGTTCGACCGACATAGACATCCAACGTGTTCCAAAAATTTGGACCAAATCCGACGTAAAATCAGAGTGCAAACATATAATATATTATATACATACAATGTTTAGTGATAGAACAACACGTGTTCTGGATACTGTTATAGGTGCTCATTGACAACTCACCATAAGAGTCAATGTAATAGCTATTCTTTTCTATATAAAGTAGTTAAACTTAAGAGTAATAACTTTTTTTCATTCCTTTTATTACAATAAGAAAGACACAATAATTCATTAAATACTATAAAATACACAAAAGAGAAAAAAACCAATATTACTTCTAAATCCTACAACAATAAAAAACTTAATAGACACAACAACAGAAAAAACTTAAGAAGAAATACATTAAATACTATAAAATATACAAAAGAGAAAAAACCCCAAAACAATATTATATACAGTAAACAATGTATACAGTAAATGTAAAAGCAGTAAATTTAACCATTTAACGTTTTACAATAATTATGCACAATGTACTATAGTTTGTATATTTTATTCTGAAGCTTTATAGCATTGTACTATAGTTGTTATATTTTATTCTAAAGCTTTATAGCAATGCACTATAGTTGTTATATTTTATTCTGAAGGTTTATAGCAATTTACTAGAGTTGGTTTATTTTATTATGAAGCTTTATAGCATTGCACTATAGATGGTATATTTTATTCTGAAGCTATAAAGCATTGTACTATAGTTGTTATATTTTATTCTGAAGCTTTAGAGCATTGTACTATAGTTGGTATATTTTATTCTGAAGCTTTATAGCATTGTACTATAGTTGGTATATTTTATTCTGAAGCTTTATAGCATTGTACTATAGATGGTATATTTTATTCTGAAGCTTTATTGCATTGAACTATTGTTGGTATATTTTATTCTGAAGCTTTATAGCATTGTACTATTGGTATATTTTATTCTAAAGCTTTATAACATTGTACTATACTTGTTATATTTTATTCTGAAGCTTTATGGCATTGAACTATTGTTGGTATATTTTATTCTGAAGCTTTATAGAATTTTACTATTGTTGGTATATTTTATTCTGAAGCTATATGGCATTAAACTATTGTTGGTATATTTTATTCTGAACCTTTATATAATTTTCCTATTGTTGGTATATTTTATTCTGAAGCTTTATAGCATTGTACTATACTTGGTATATTTTATTCTGAAGCTTTATAGCAATGCACTATAGTTGGTATATTTTATTCTGAAGCTTTATAGGATTTAAATAATGTTGGTATATTTTATTCTGAAGCTTTATGGCATTGAACTATTGTTGGTATATTTTATTCTGAAGCTTTATAGCATTGTACTATTGGTATATTTTATTCTAAAGCTTTATACCATTGTACTATAGTTGTTATATTTTATTCTGAAGCTTTATAACATTGTACTATAGTTGTTATATTTTATTCTGAAGCTTTATGGCATTGAACTATTGTTGGTATATTTTATTCTGAAGCTTTATATAATTTTACTATTGTTGATATATTTTATTCTGAAGCTTTATAGCATTGTACTATACTTGGTATATTTTATTCTGAAGCTTTATAGAATTTTACTATTGTTGGT
>JAGFPH010002987.1:11374-30972 GCA_018207615.1 Philaenus spumarius | reverse complement strand
ATCAAAACTCTATTTACAGTAATAAAAATAATGAAAATGTTAAAGGACTTTATGAGTACTTTCTATAAATATATACTTTGAAGTTTATTACAAAAACTTTTTTTTAAACTTGAATCTTTCTGTACGCTTACTAATGTTTTAATAAAATTGGTAACATATACACTTGTATACAACTTTATTTACCAAAAAATACAACCGCCACTCCACTATAATTTTAAAAACAATAATAATAATAGTTTTGTGTACTTACCCGAGGAATAACAATGCAATAAAAGTAATCCTTACAAAGGTACACATGACGGAGTAAGTTGAACTGATATCTACATTAGATAAAACAATGTTGACTAACCAAGACAACTAAACAGACTGACCTTGGTGTGTACAAATGCAGAGTTCAGTGCGTGCGGGTTTACTCCTGGATGACCGCAACCTTATCTCTTATTTGTAGGTCTGTTATTTGCTGTTATCATTTTACGTATTCAATAACGTGTTACTGAATAGTTAAACATACTATGTAATTAATGTTTTTCTTAGTAAAGTATTCAAATAGGATGACCTATGTGTTCGCGTTGGTCATATTATGTTAAAATTCAAGGTTTATTGGTTATGGTAAAATACATTGTTGGGCAAAAGTCTGTAACACAGTTCATAATACGGAAACTATTAGGCAAAACGTAATGAAACTTTGCAGCTACGTATTTGACACTACAAACAATAGTTTGACTTGTTTTATTTATATTTGCCGTGCCCAAGGTACGGGCCACTTAGAAAGTCTTGCAATTTTTCAATGTAAGCCCAGGTCAAATTATACCTAGTGTTAGCAATGGAAGTGTCTAGAACAATTTCAACCGTGTTGTGTGAAGTGGCAGCTAATGAGACAGCTCTACTTGTTCTGAATATTTGACCCACTAAAAATCATGCAATCTCAATAACACCGGTACGGTTCGAAAGGAAATGTTTTAAACTTTAATTTTTTTATTTATAAATGCATATGTTGTTAACCTTGTAATGTCTAAATCAGCTGATGTCACGAGGCACAAGGAAACGATTCAAATTCGGCACTTACTTTCGGCACTTGTTTTGAGAAGTAGATAACAAAGGCATTGGATTCCTCTACATTTCCGTATTCCACCACTGCTTTCAAATCATTCGTCTCGCTTATTGTTTTTCAGATATGATTTTTCCATGAACCATTGCATAGGTCAGATTTCAACCTATGAGAAAGATCATTTTACAATAGATATATCTCTATTATAAATCGATATAGCTGTATAATGGCATTTATTTTGTTTAAAGGGGAAAACTCTGAAGTTTCTTTTACCATTTCGTGAAATTGATTTAGATTTAATATGTTAATACGTTCTGAGTCGATCTCAGATTTCGGCACGCCATTATCCAAGTACGGTCTTGTAGTCTAGTAGGAACATAAAGTATCCACTCCTATTTAAAACTAAATTACAAAATTTTCGTAAATTTAGAAAACCTAAGACACTTTTAGTTATTTTTTATACAAGCATAATATTAGATTTGTGTTTCCGTTACTGAACATTAAGTGTTTCCTGAGCTAATAACTTTTAAAGGTTTAAATTTAAGAAAATTAGTTACATATGTGAATTTTTTGAACTTTTTCAACAAACAAAAAAAACTATCGAACACTTTTTGATTGGTATATAATTACCTATATTTGGCGAATTGTAACAAAATATAATTGCAAAATGCAGATAAATGTACTGCCACAGTGTGGTGGCATTGCATTGGCAACTATTGTTAATACCAGTAACACTGATGATGTTGACTTGCTCATCGAAACGCGTTTGACTACTAAGTTGTTTTTAGAGAAACTATGTTGTTATTATTATTCATATAGCGTTTGTTCCTCCATTCCTCTAAAATTTTGATTTTAGGCTATCTTTAAATGTAGACATTTACCAAAAGATTATGTTTATATTTATATATATACTAGCTGACCCGTACGGCGTTGCCCGTGGTGGTTGGTATTTTCAGTCTTTTTAACGTAATTGTATTCTTTTTAAGTGTTCAGTCAGTGAATGGTAATTGGCTTTTAAATATATAGATCTTAAATAATAAAAGCACTATTGTCATAATAATAAAAGATCTGAAATTATGATTTTAGTAAATTTGATCCCCCCAAACCCCTCCTAAAATTTCTAAATTGTTCATTCCCTTTCTTAGTGAGCACCTGTGACCCTAGAGGAAGCTGCATACCAAATTTCATTCCAATCCATTCGGTAGTTTTGGAGAAATCGTGATTTAATAACTTTGATCCCCAAACCCCCCCTAAAATTTCCATTTTTTTAAAACCCTTTTTTAGTGAACACTTATGGCCCTAAAGGAAGCTACATACCAAATTTCATTCTAATCCGTTCGGTAGTTTTGATGAAATCGTGATTTAATTACTTTGATTCCCCCAAACCCCCCCTAAAATTTCGAATTTTTTCAAACCCTATCTTAGTGAGCACCTATTGCCCTAGAAAAAGCTACATACCAAATTTCATTCCAATCCATTCGGTAGTTTTGAAGAAGTAGTTTTTTAATAACTTTGATCGCTCCAAACCCCCCCTAAAATTTCGAATTTTTTCAAACCTTTTCTTAGTGAGCACCTATGGCCCTATAAAAAGCTACATACCAAATTTCATTCCAATACATTCTATAGTTTTGAAGAAGTCGTTTTTTAATAAATTTGATCCCCCCAATCCCCCCATAAAATTTCGAATTTTTCCAAACCCTCTCTTAGTGAGCACCTATGGCCCTAGAGGAAGCTACATACCAAATTTAATTCCAATCAATCCGTTCGGTAGTTTTGAAAAAGTCATTTTTTAATAACTTTAATCCCCCCCCCCCCCCCCCCCCCTAAAATTTTGAATTTTTTCAATCCCTTTCTTATTGAGCACCTATGGCCCTAGAGGAAGCTACATACCAAATTTCATTCCAATCCGTTCGGTAGTTTTTGAGAACTCGTGATGAGTGAGTCAGTGAGTCAGTGGGTTTTGGCTTTTATATATATAGATTTTGTCAATAACTAGGTTATCCTCTGACCTACAGAACCGAAAAAATCCATTTTGTCTGTCGTTAAAAAGGCAACATATATTGCCTCTTGTGCATTTTTTACTAGAATGGTTTTCAAGATGGTACACTTCAAACATTTGTAACAGCCGCCATTTTGAAAATTATGAAAACAAATTCTTGGTGTTTGGCACACTTGTAAATCTTAACATACAAAAGCTTATACAAAATTTATACTCAATATTTTATCTATTTCTGGAGTTACAGTGAGTTAAAAAAAACAAAATAGACTGATTGTAACCAAATTAAGCCTAATTCTAAAAAGTACAAAACATTTTAATTACTACAATATATTCAAATCGATCTTGTAAAGCCCTTACAGATTATTTTAATGCAAAGGAAAAAGGTCAGTTTAGTTTCTTTCCTTTTGAATTGATGACCACCATCATCTTCACTAATAGCATAGAATAAACCAAAATGGAAGTTTCACTTAAGCAAGAAACTTTCTCTTAATTGCAACCGATTGTTATACAGTTTGTGTTATAAAGTATTTGTTAGACGATAGTTACATAATTAATTATTCCCTCACTCCACACTCTAACGCATTTACAAATTAGAAAATTTTGTGAGCGAAGCGTTACAACAACAATATTGAAAATTTAATTAAACCCTTCAATTATACAGTTAGGCCAAACAATGAACAAATTGTGTATAGAAATTGATTGAAGTGTGAGTTTAAAATGCACGTGCTCCCACCTTGTAATATTTTACCAACAAACACGGTTATTGTTTACGCCGTCAACAATGGTTTACAATGTCAACAGCATCGTCACTAACAACATGTTATTACAACATGTCACACGTGTTGTCATGTTGCATTAGATCGGACGTGTTGTAACAGACTCGAAATAGAAGATTTTAAATTCCAAATGTAATTTAACTATTTTTGTTAATGCTTTCCATGCATCTATTTACAACGACTGAATTTATTTAGAAGGTTTTTATATAGAATATGACTTGACTTTTGAAATTAAACACAAACCAAAGTTTAATTTTGTTGCAACACTTGGAAACATTAAATAAAATAAAATAGTTGTATTTAGGAGTTTATAGACAAAATACACACATTTTATTTTGTTAATAAATTGAAATTATATGTTTTAGCGAATTTCCATAGGAAAGATTAGCTATTACAGTATCCTCTTGGTGGACGGTAGTGGTCAATGAGCACCGATCGTGGTCCCCATAACACTTTTTGGGATGTCATTAAAATATATATATATATAATCCAAATACCACTCACTGACTTACTCATCACGAAATCTCAAAAACCAACGAACGGATTGGAATGAAATTTGGTATGTAGCTTTCATCTAGGGCTCGATAAAGAAGGTTCTAAAAAATGTTTTAGAAGGGTTTGAAGGGGTAAAAGTTACTAAAATTCCCCATAAGGAATACATAGTGTAATAAAATATATTTATTGATATATTTTGTTTGTTAATATACATTTAACTTTGATTTGTCTATCCGTGCAAAGCCGGATCGGGCCAGCTAGTTATCGGCCGAATTTTAAGTCCGATTTGGTATAAACTTGGTACACAAGTTGGTTTTCTAAGTGGATTGGAAGAGTTATTAAATTCATTTAACTTTAGGAATACAAGTTTTACCTGTTCCTTTTTTCAATTCTAAATAAATACTCTGCACAATTTCCAAAGTCAGGTTTTCTGAATGTCCCAGTACGAATAAATATATTTCTGGACAGATGGAAATCACAATTTATGCAGTTTTATAAATATACTAATTCTTACTATTTCTGTATCGTGGCAACACAATTATTAATAATTAAATCAAGTGATTAGCACATTTGTTTTTTTACGTCCACCTTCGCATTCCGCTTAAAGCCCGCTCAAGTCAGCAACGCTTCTCAGATGTAGAACCATAGAAGCCCATATTTGAATTATATCCGCGAGTACGAGTCGTACCTATAAACCACATGTTAAGAATTTTCGAACACTGTGCATAAGACTAAGTATAAACACATTGTCATAATACACATTACACACTTATCTTATTTTAACTATAAATGACATGTCTACCTTCGCATTCCACCACACTGCCCACTCAAGTCAGCAACGCATCTTAGATGTAGGTCCATAAGAGTCCATGTTAAATACCACATATTACAAAAATCCGTTCCCGTATCCCACCCTGCATTTTAAGCCTCTGCCGACCCAACTCTTCCACTCACAAGTACCTAGATAGTAGTATTTCCTTATATACTACGACACTTTGTTATCTATTTCATCACACATTATACTATCACATGTCAGAAGTTGGTTCATATTATGCCTTCAAAAACAAGATGGCATTGTCATTTGTCGCAACTATGTGCAAAAAACTTAGTCCCATAAGAGTCCATGGCACGCGATGTCTACTAATGTCCTAGAATGCCACGTACAAACCAAGACTTGGGTAAAAAGAATTGCACTTATACATTGTCTCAAGAAAATGCAAGAATTATAAATGACTTGCTGACTTAAAACTTATTCCTACTCCATGTGTTGATGACGTTAGACACGCGTTGTGAACATTTATATGACTAGTCTATATATAGAGACAGAAAAGCTTCATTTGTAATGCAGCTTATGTAGGCCAAACAGGCCGTAGTTTTAAATGTAGGTTAAGTGAACACGAATGAAATTGGCGGTGGGTCACAATGACTCAAATTTTTCCAATCTTTAATTTTCCATTTGGAATTTTTCTATAATATTAATTGTAAGATTCTCCATGTCAATGAAACAAATTAGGAAACTAAATTAATTAGAAATGTCAGAGATAATTTGTTAACTCTCCAGCTTGTACTAAAAGATCGGGTAGAATTCATGTCACAGTCTACCTTGCTGAAACCATTTCCCCCGCGTCCATTCACACCCTTTCCCTTTACTTTTGTTTGTTAGCCCAGTAAGTGTTCTCTATTGTAATATTTATATGCCTGTTTTCTATATTTTCCTTGTCAATTGAAACCCTATTGTGGGTAAAACTCAATACATTTTGTAATTTACAATTTACTAAACACTGTGTGATTACATTAAAATGGAGGCCTACCAAGTCCCTACATCAATCAACAGTGTAAATCGTATGATTTATTTTGTTTCTGAAATTTGTAACCGAAAAGACTGTTACTCAGAAATATTACAATAACTGAATACGGCAGCTCAGCTTGGATCCCCAGAGAGGCATTTAGATACTGCAAGTTTACTGATAAATTGAATACATGAATAATATATTCTACCCTTTAACGCCGGAGAAGTGTCTTACGTCTTAATGTAACCAAAGTTGATCAAGTATAGAGAACAGACATTTATTGTTTGTTCAAAAAACATACGTGACATAAGTGTGAAGCTGCCAATTGGACACTTATGAAAGGTTTTATAAATAAAAGTTTTTTTTATAGGATTCCTTACTTTGAAAGAAAAAGACTAACCCTTGTTGCTTTGAACATAGCGATTATCTCCGAATTGGACAGACGTACTTTGAAGTAATAAAACACACAAAACACCGTTTATTCCAATAAACTGAACTCACAAAATAATGAACTCTATACTTTAGGAGCAAATATAGTTTTCCCAAGGAACAAAATATTTTGTAATACTTCTACGTGAGGTGGCGTGTTAATCAGTCAGATCACAACCGCTTGGTAATAGTGTCTATGTATCCTTGTTAAAGAAAGTATTTACGAAAACTGTGTCAATAAAATTTATGTTTTTGGAGAGTGTTCCCATAACCAAAACAGAAACTGAAACTCCAGTAGTTATAGTTTTTAGTTGCTCGAGGTGCTTGCGCAATCATTAAACAATTTCAGGGTAGATGGTAAAAAGAAATGTATTCCAATATTTTTGAGGGTCCATCAGAACTCAAGGTTTGGTAATGAAAGGCAAAACAAATAAAAATATTAATAATGATAAAAATGAGTCTAGATACATTATATTTTTTTAAGGCTCAAATTACAATTTTTATAATTGAGCAATGATTAAAGAATGGTTGTGTAATGAGTGCACATTGATTGCGCAATGATTGTAGAATGGTTGTGTAATGAGTGTACATTGATTTCGCAATGACTATAAAATGGTTGTGTAATGAGTGCACATTGATTGCGCAATGATTGTAGAATGGTTGTGTAATGAGTGTACATTGATTGCGCAATGATTATAGAATTAATTGTTGTGTAATGAGTGTACATTGATTGTGCAATGATTATAGAATGGTTGTGTAATTAGTAAACATTGATTGTGCAATGATTGTATAATGATTGTGTAATGAGTGTACATTGATTGCGCAGTGATTCCTCGATGGGCTAGAGTTTAAGGTTGGTTACAGCATTTGTATTTCCTTGTTAAAGAAATTGTTTACGAAAACTGTGCAGATAAATGTTTTCAGACAGTGTTCCCGGAAGCTATATTTTTTTAGAAATTATACACCAAACCCTTGTATTATTTTTGCAAAATGTTTCTAAACTTTATTCTATAACAACACATCAGGTAAAACATGTTTCATCAGAGAATAAAACCACAACAATTGTAGTAAGTGAAACGAAAAACAATTAATGGCAACAATATAATATTATCTTCTCCGTGTGATGTTTTTGAAGCTCATGCACAAAGGAGTGGTGTACCTTTATAGTCCTGTCAACACTCTCGTAAGAGCATTGTTGGCACAGTCTTCGAATTGTTCTCGATAAACATAGCAAAGATGCGCGGACATTTTCGAATAACGAATCAGTTAAGCCGCCTTAAAGGACGGTGTTTCTGATATTTAGGAAGGATTACGATTTAACATGGTACATATAACAAAGGGCTACGCGTCTACAATATTTTCTGTCGGTTCTGGAGGGTTCTGCACAATAATTGCAAAACCAATACACAATAAATTATTGTACAATCGTTGTGTAATCAATTTGCAATCTTTGCATAATCATTGCACAATCACTAAACATACAAAAATATGTCATTAGGCCCAAACATATTTGTTTTGTTTACCTTAGGCCTTCTTTTTTATCATTATTATAATTGATTTGTCTTTGACCACAAAATCTTGTTTTTAGGAATGATCCCTAAAAATATTTGAATAACTGTGTTTAAAAAAAAATTGTATTGTATTTAATTGTATCTTTTCCTGTGCAGCACCTCCACAACATTAACCTTTTATAACTACTGGTGTTTCAGTTTCTTCTTTGGTTCCTGGAACTCTACTGTACTTCAAAATATTTATTGACACAATTTACGTTAAAACTTTGAACACGTATAGGTCATCCAGACTGTTAATATTAACTTACAATACCTGTTTTCTAAATCGTGCTACTACGAAAGAAATAGTCAATTTATTGAAAGCCATGTCTTTAAGTCTCTGTGATGTCTTAGGTGTGATTGTGACTTGTAGCAACTTTTAACATTTAACACACTCTAAGCCTATGAGAAAGGCACTTTTTCCAGTTTACAGTTTATACACAGCTGTAGTAAAAAAACTAAGAAAGTTGATTGGCCACAGTGAGCTTCATTTCAACCCCAAAATCATCCACTGCAACACACATTAATGCCAATAAAAATCTAAATTTTTTCTGCAATATGTTATCGAACTTTGAGTAAGCTTATACCTTTGTAATGAGAAGTTAGAAAAACACAGTGGGGGGGACGAAGTTTACTAAAAGGATTGCATTGAAATACTTAAATTTTTCACAACTCTGCCCCGGCCTGGTACATTGGTTAGTTTTCTGTATGGGGGGGGGGGGGAGAAGCTACCAACCACTATTAGTCTTGCAAACCCATTTTGATAGCATAATGTAAAAAAGGAAAATACAAGGAACAAACATCCATCCCACCTTTTAAAAATAAAACATTCTGCCATCAAAATATTTGTAGAATTTTAAATATGTAAAAATGTTCTACATCAGTAGTGCAACTATTTCGACACAAACTTATAAATTCACTATAAGTGTTCCTAGACCAAAATTAACCCTTTTTAAATCTTGTCGTTACTTGTAATTAACTATAACGCTCTTGCAGTTAATCCAAAGGTGAAGGAGGCAAGGGTCTCTGTCGAGGTTTCTTAATTTTTTAGGACTTGGTTCTTTACTTTAACACTGATAATTTGTTTGACAAACTCAAAATCATTTCCTAAGTAGGTAAGGAATGTGTTATTTGTGATTATTTTATATTCCAACTTATATAATAATTCAGAATAATTTAGTTTTTAGTGCAGCTTCTGTAAATGCCATCTTTTGTTCTTGACAAATTGTGTAAAGCTTTTATTGACGGTCCCCCACAACAGGCTTTTCATTTTTGGAGGTACCTAATTTAGTTTTTATTTTATATTTATTCTATGTATACTTGTTAGCGAATTTCTATAGGAAAAATGAGCTATTGCAGTGGCCCTTATGGTATTACCCAAGGTCGGGAGTAGCAAATGAGCACCGATCATGGTCCCCAGAACACGTTTTGGGGTGTCATTAAAAATCATATATGTACATATATATGTATATAGGTGTTCGTACTCTAGCGGCCGCATTTTAAGTCTGATTAGGTTCAAATTTGGTGCATATGTTGGTTTTCTACGTCGCTCAGATGAGTTCGTTAGCCAAAAAAATCCAACTACCGGAAGAACGTTTTTTGACCAGAAGTAACTTTTTTTTTAGATGTTCCTACAAGAATGAATTTGTTTTTGAGTTTTTTCTACAAATATAAATGTAGGATGTTATTCTTCACACTTTGGTTTTTACTTTCCTTACCCTATACTAGGTAAGGTAAGTATTGCGATCGACCCAAAAATTCGATGTCGAGTTTTCATAATATCTTTACGTTTTAAGGCCCCCTGAGTCCAAAAAATGCATTTTTGGCAATTGGTCTGTCTGTGTGTCTGTGTGTCTGTGTGTGTGTGTGTGTGTGTGTGTCCAGAGTGCACAGGGCAAACGGCTGGACGGATCGAACTGAAATTTACAGGATATCTTCAAACACGTAAACAATTAAACCCATGTAAATTTGAAGCAAATCGGAGGTGGTGTCTTACTGTGGGACCAGTTTTTAGCACATTTTTTGTATTTACTCCAAAACCCCTCTAACGATTTTGATTAAACTTTGCTAACATACTCTACTCAGACCCCCTTAACACGCTATGTACGCTATATACCCTTAAAAATTCGTTGAAAAAAGTTATTACAAAAACGCAAGTTATTTTGTTTGTATCTCCGAAATGGCTGGTCCTATCGACTTGAAAATGGTCTCATTCGATTCAGCGTCCAAAAGAATGTCAAAAAAGATACCCCACTCAACTTTTTCCATTTTTTCAAAAATTGACCCCAAAAACGCCCTTTTTGGGGGCAAAAATGACTTTTTTTAAACTAGCCGTGTTTGGTATCGACCTTGACATTTTTGGGGGTGAGAAATTGATTGAGACCAAAATCAGGTCCGTGGGATTAACCGTTTTGAAGTTAGTACCGCTTTCTTCGAAACGGATACTCCTATTAACTGGAAAATGGTATCATCAATCTCTCGCTCGAAAAATTTGGTAATTGATACAGCATCTATTTTGGTAAGGAAAGTTGTGTGATGTGCACACCAGATGTTTTACGCGACCTTATAGCTCGCTTGGTTCCCCCGAAATCGACCAAAACGTAAAATACCATAGAAGTACCCGGTTCAAAGCCATTTAATGGATTCGACCGTTGGGTTGGCGAGCGAAGCACGCAATGCATTGTGTATTGAAGATAATCCCAATATGCGGAATGGCGTGCAAAGCACGCTATGCTTTGTGTATTGAAGATACTCCCAATATGCGGAATGGCGTGCGAAGCACGCAATTCTTTGTGTATTGAAGATAATCCCAATATGCCGAATGGTGTGCGAACCTTTTGCAGCTATTCAGCACCGTCGTGAATTTCCCAATTTGTTGGTTGAAATCCTAAAACATAGGCGTATAAAGTTAATTTTGGAAATTTGATCAACTAACGTCAGCGGTTCATCTGCGTGGTCGAATTATTTGTTAATTTATTAATTTTGTGTACATTTAAAAACAGTTTGAAGTTTTATAAATGTGAAATAAGTTAAAATCGATATTAAAACAACTTTATTTTCAGTTTGCAGTAAATACCTTCATGTACTATAAAGGCAGGGCTATTAAAATACACGACCTAACTGGATTCAATAGTACAAATTCACTTTCACTGTCAAATACAATGCAGAGAGTATATTCCCTTTATATCACTAAACCATCTCCGTTATGTATTGACAAAGGGGTATAGTATAATCCTAATTGATTAGGGGATGAATTATTACAAAGCAGTAACTAAGCGTTGACATAATATGGTACTTTAATCCTCTGGCAATATATCTACGAGTATACAGTTGGTGACGAAACTGAATGTGTATAATATTGTTTTATTGTTCACCCTTACTGGATGTGACAGACTATTTAGTTTATGTTGTAACAGAAGTGCATGAACCCACCAATGTATACATAATTACACTTTACATTGTAGGATGTTAAAACTAGCACTAATCTGCCAAAGTAAGTTGCAAAAATATTGAAGCCTACTGAATTTTTATTAGCGATTTTCCATAGGAAAAATGAGCTATTGCAGTGGCCCTTATGTTAAGATCCAAGGTCGGAAGTAGCAAATGAGCATCGATCATGGCAACCAGAATACGTTTTGGCATGTCATTAAAAATCATATATATGTATGTATATATATACATGTATATATGTATTCGCACTCTAGGGGTCGCATTTAAAGTCAGCTTTAGTCCAAATTCGTTACACATGTTGGTTATCTACTTCGCTCGGACAAATTCGTTAGCCAAAAAAATCCAACAACCGGAAGCACGTTTTTTGACAGGAAGTAAATATTTTTTGCGATTTTTCCTACTAGAATAAATGTCTTTTTAGAGTTTTTACAAATATAAATGTGGGTAGTGATTCTGAACATTTTGTTATTTTACGCGACCTTATAGCTTGCTTGGTTCCCCCAAAATCGACCAAAACGTGAAATACCATAAAAGTACCCGGTTCAAAGCAATGTGGTGGATTTTAACGTGGGGTTGGCGTGCGAAGCACGCAATGCATTGAGAATTGAAGATAATCCCAATACGGAGGTTGGCGTGCTAAGCTCGCAATGCATTGTGAATTGAAAAGAATCCCAATACGGAGGTTGGCGTGCTAAGCTCGCAATGCTTTCTGTGGTGAAGATACTCTCAATACGAAGGTTGGCGTGCGATGCACGCAATGCATTGTGTATTGAAAATACTCCCAATATGCGGAATGGTGTGCGAAGCATTTTGCAGCTATTCAGCACCGTCGTGAATAGATCTATTTCGCAATTTGTTGATTGAAACCCTAAAACATAGGGCTATAAACTTAATTTTGGAAATTTGCTCAACTCACGTCAGCGGTTCAGCTGCGTGGTCGAATTATTTTTATTATTTTGTTTTTGTTTTCATACAGTATTTTTTACTTCATACGTTTTATTGAAAAGATATACTGCAAATACTTGTGCCAATATTTTCTATTTTGTCTACTGATTTCTTTTGAGACCAGTTTTTTAAACGTTTTTTTCTAGTTATTTATTATACATTTGTATAAACAATTAGAAGTCAAGAAGAAAACAAATCAAAGCTTAAACGATCAATATTATGCGAAAGTTAGTCATAGCGATATTAGTAAGTAAGCTCACGTTGTATAGGCTATACTGGAAACACAGCTGTATATAGGTGCACGTTTTTATCTAGGTGTAAGATAATGAAGTTATTGGAAGTAAGAACAATTGAGTATTACTTACTAGTACTTACTGACTACAAGATATACATACAAACTAAAATTATCTCTAAAAATTTGTCTGGCCCCATAAAGTGTTTCCCTGAATTCAAATCGAGAAAAGTGGTCATGGATAATTAATTATACAAATCCTGCGATTTCGTTAAACTGGAGTAAACACTCCATTGATTTTAAATTTTACATCTTCTTCAATTAAAAAACAAACGAAAATCGGTCCGGTATATCTCCAAAAGAAGGTATGAAATAGGGTCGCAAAACGTTTAATGCTACGATGATTTATTTTATATGTATATAGATACAATTTTCTATAAAAATGTCAGTAGACGGGTTTCTGAAATAAACTATTTAGTGTTAAATGAATTATTTATATTGCTGTACAACAATCACACATTTGTCTAATCTAAAGTGAAAACAGTTGAAAAGCTTCGCTAAATAAACATTTCCTACAGCTGTTTTATAAAGTGCGTTTTTGCACACTAAAAGCAGTGCGCAAACTAAACTAAATGTGTTCAAGTAATTATATATCTTTGTTTTACTTTACCGCACGGCTAAACAGCTGGAGTGCGGTAAAGTAAACAGCTGATGTAGTCTATTTTTTTAAATTTTGTATTTTTTAGGAACTAACCTCTGTAAAACGATCTTTTTCAAAACTAAAACATTTATTTAAAATGTAGCTGTAGGAAAAACGTTGTGTGTTTATATCGTGCGACAAACTCAACTTCGAACCCTAGATTCACAAATAACTATATTTAATCCTTATCAGTTGGTCGTGTTGATGTATTTAATCAACCTTCACAAATGCTGATTGCTAACTTTCACAAATGCCTAATTTGGAGACACTGTGTTGTTTACAGGTATTTGTGGAAATGCTGTTATGGTTTCGGAGTTTCCGACATTTTCAATTTGTAGAGCAATGACCAGGTACGTTGTTACGCTTACAAAGATCTGAAACCAATCAGTTTATACAAATCCATTATCAACGTTACGTGAAATAATAAGTGGAGCTTTTATTGTCTACATGTGCAACATGCAACATATTTAAACATCCACAAAGAGAAGCAATAGTTATACACCTCATAAACACAACATTGTAGCACACTGAACCAGTTATGTAATGGGAGAACTAGGGGTGGTCATATGGGTCGAAATAAAGAAACCATTTTTTTTAACTCATGTTTTGAATTAATTAAGTTACGAGCGCCGGCCATTTGTTTGTTTGTTTGTTTGTTTTACTAAAAACTCTATTATCTCTAGGACGGCTTAACCGATTTGGTTGAAATTTTCCTTTGCACGTTACTGTGAATATAAAGGCCTAGTTTGAAAAAATAAACAACTCGTTCCAATGATCCGTTATAAAATGGCGGCCATTTAAACATTTAAAACGAGAATAATTTAGAAAACGCATTTTTAATAAATAACCGTCAAGTTTAAGTAAAAGATGTGAAAATTGATAATTGTCGGCGCTTTCTTCCTATGGATGTTCAGCACATTTTGGAGGTCATTAAAATTATATATACTGTATACAGGCTGTCCCCGAACTCTCTGATCCCCGTTTCACAATATAAAAATGGGTCTACGGTCCTTACTTTCTCATCTGCCTGTCTGTATGTGTTTTTTCCCCTTTAGATAATTGATATCTATAGAACGGTTTGATTGATTGAGTTCAGACTTGATACGAAGTTATACCTTACAATGATCGATTTTATGTAAAATAAGCGATTATATTTGCTTTAAAAATGGCGCCTGTTGTAAATTTCAAGCCCAAATTACCCAAAAACCGTAGATTTTAACAATATTGTCAAGACACCTTTTTTGTAGCTTTTTTAATTCCCTATCGGATGACATAGCTATCAAAACAATCTGAGGAAGGATAATAGTTTTGTATTGATAGTTATGCCATTAGATAGGGACCAGGAATTTCTGGGACTCTGTATATACGTGTTAGCAAACTAGCGGATGCATATTACTTCCGATTAAGCCCACACACGTTCGTTTTATAAGTAGATTAGACGAGACAAAAAACCAACAACGGGAAGCACGTTATTTTTACCAGAAATGAAATGTTTTAATATTTTTTGTACTATAATGTGTTTTCTATCTAACAAAATAACATCTAAAATTATCTAAAATAATCATAAGGTGATCATTCATCAAATTTTGTTTGTTTACACGACCTAATAGCTTGTCGGGTTCCCCAAAAAGCATTAAATGTCATAAGAGTACGTGTATAGAAAGCACATGGTGCGCATTCACATTCGAGGCCGACGGCCGGGGTGCAAAGCGAAGAAGCCGAATTGTTTGTAAGAACCCCGGATATTTATTATTCAAAATTACAATAATATTTTTGTAAAAGCTGATCATGAATATTTAAAGCGTTTTTCAAATTTCTTCAGGATAAGGATTAACAAGTTATGGTACAATAGATTTCTTTCTATCACTAACTTACATTATATAGCAGAAGTTTTGTATCACATCGTTCGGGAAAGTTACGTGTGTTTAAAAATTACAAGTTGTTGATTAATTTTAAAAGGCTTATTTATAAATGGCTGTTTGAATTGGGAAGCGATTCAGCCAAGCAGGTTATATTGTCTGCTTACAGATAGATAATAATCTTATCGTTCCCTCTTTGTCTGATATGTACCGACCGAACTATTTGTCTAATGACCAATATGTATTTGAGATCCAACATAAACGTTAAATATTGTATGTTAGTTTGGCAAAGACAAGTACTTTAGAAACCTTAAAAATACTTAGTAGTTTTTTATGTATAATACAACGATATAAAAATAACCTAAAAATTCTGTTGTTTGTAAATAAAAAGATTCTAAATTTGCCAATTAGGTTAATATGGTAATAAATGTAAACGTTCAAGAAATGTGCGTTGGTTCTGTATTGGCCTAACGTAAAATTGTGTTTAGCTTTTTGATGAAAATCATTTATTACATTTTATACATTTATATATATACTAGCTGACCCGTACGGCGTTGCCCGTGGTGGTTGGTATTTTCAGTCTTTTTAACGTAATTGTATTCTTTTTAAAGTGTTCAGTCAGTGAGTGGTATTTGGATTTTATATATTATATAGATCTTAAATAATAAAAGTACTATTGTCATAATAATAAAAGATCTGAAATTATGATTTTAGTAACTTTGATCCCCCAAACCCCTCCTAAAATTTCGAAATTTTTCATACCCTTTCTTAGTGAGCACCTATGGCCCTAGAGGAAGCTACATACAGTACCAAATTTCATTCCAATCCGTTTGGTAGTTTTTGAGAAATCGTGATGAGTGAGTCAGTGAGTGAATGGTATTTGCTGTTATATGTATAGATTAAATGTAACAAGGGGTGGTTAAATAAAATTATAATACAGTAAGCATTTTTCGTTGATTTTTGTTTTTGTTAACCTAAACAATCTGTTGGTTGTAAATATTAACAAACTGAATCTAAATGTGCTAATTTGGTTGGTATGGAAACAAATGTAATTTAAATCAACAAACACGTGTTGCTAAGCATTTGATCAGAATCAGCGGTTATAGAGCTAGGAGTGAAGCAACGATTCTTCACAAAGTTTACTATATCCTTCTTTAGTGTACGTTCATAAGTATCTGTACATTTTTGTATTATTTACAAGTAGTTTTATTATGTACGTTGATTCTATGTCAGTCACTCAGTCAAGACAAAGCGTATGAGTATAGATTTTACCAACACCTTGTTAGCCCCGATTTTAATACCTTGATCAAAAGACTCCTGTCGATGTCCAGAAAGCATCCGGCAGAGAACTTGATGTAGTTGTTGGTCATGTTAAGGGAGAAGCTTTCAATCTGAAAACAGTAATACATTTAGTTTAAGTCTGCTAAGTCAGATTAAATACTTTCTGATTACTTTTGTATCCATACCATAGATATTACTATTTTATTTTTAAATTGATGAATTTTTATTTTAAATCGCGTGAGAAGTAAAACTGCTCAGTTTTCTAGAAACAGTTGTTCTTACGCATTTCTCGCTTTGCATTTTTTTTAAATTTCATTATTACTAAATGGTTATGTGAAATTTAATTAAAGGAAATCTCTCTTAATTAATTGAAATATTTCTCTTATTCATCATTTCCTTTAATTCATCGTCCATCAAAGAATTAAATGACTGAATTTAAGAGGAGTATGACATGAATTTTATAAAAAAAATTATTATAATTTTTATATTCTAAATTGTTCTATATTTTGTTGTGAACATTTTGATGTATAATACTTAGGTATTTGAGATTATTTTGATTGCAAAATTATTTTCTATAAAAACGCTTTCACTCCCATAAGTATTCCACGAAGAGTTGCTTACACTCCATGATTTCAAATAAAATGGTATACAAATCTATATTTTAATATGCTATTATGTATTTCAATGTTGTCAGCACTTCTTACATTCTTTTTCTATTATATATTTCAATGTTGCTGCACTTCTTACATTCTTATTTTTACAACAGCTGTAAACAGTGAGTACAGTTCCTAATAAATTTTAAATCTCGTTTACCGAAATTCTACTATTTTCATGTTTTATTACACATAATTCACACACTGTTAAAGATAAAAACTTGAAATTTTTTACAGCTATACAGTAAAAGTAGGTGGGTATCATTATCACAGGGTTTATGTCATTTCAAGGTAAATTAACTTTAAACAATATATATATAAGATGTTTTTATGTTTTACTAGTACGTTTAAAAAAATCCTAAAATATTTTCAAACTAATATTTATTGCAAACTAAGTGGTTTAAAGTACATAGGAAGACCTATTTATACAAACCTGAAAGTATGAACAGGATATCTCCAAAATGTTTTTTCTGGAAAGTGTAGCCTACCTAAATATTGCAAATTTAACATTGCATTAAATGGCACGTCATATTCCCCTTCAAATATTTGGGAATAAAATGGATTTTTGTAGGCCAATGATTAAAGTGTACGAGCTTTGTTTTGTTTCCGAAAATTTATCCCAGGTCTTTCAGTAAAATATTAACTGATACACTCTAAAATCCCTAAAGGCACAGACTCAGTTTAAGATATAGTTTGTTGTTTGTTGGCCTAAGTAGTTTCTTTTGAGGAACGAAGTAAACAAAAACAATTGAAAACAATAAACAACGGTTCAAACATACAGCAGCTGATTTTATCCTTTAGCTTTAATACTTTAACAAAAATAAATAAATATTAAAACGCGCACGGCTCATGTACAGTATAATAAGCAATCTTCTATCGGTCCCTTATGCTACGTATTAACACAGTACTCGTGGTACGTACGCGTAGACCATCTACGACGTAAACCACGAGGAACTTTCTTCTTAATTGCCGGTGGGGGTCAGAGATAGGGAACAGTTTCAATTCTCGTCTCTAGCGTGCTACCGAGACTACACCCAGTTCACACTGCAAATGTGTTTAGATTGCGTATGAAGCATTTGACAGAGATAGTAGAAATGATATGTCTGCTGTTGGTTGAAGTCAGCGAAGGAAAATTGTTTCACTTTTCGTCTGATCAGGGCAAATTTTCTCTACCGCGCCTAAAGAATCAATACCTTAACATTTACTTGCCATATATTTCAAACCAAGCTTAAGCTTAAAATTCGTTAACGAACCTTTTTTTCCCAAGATAATTTGTTTATTAAAATACAGTGGATGATCCACGTACAAAAGTAAACACACGTATTACACATCTTACATCTTTCAAAAAAAAAGGGTTGCAACTTCGTTTTTTTACTAATTATAAATTTAGAGGTTTGTCAATTTTATTGCACTATTCTAATACTCTGACCTCTTTCAACAAGTTGATGTGAGTGTGCCGATGGTGTAGACGATGAACCAGCAGAACAGACTTATTTCCCTGTAAATAAAAACTGCATTAAATTTGTAAATACACATAACAATACTGCACAAAGTTTACAAATTTCTTGCCTTAGTAACTGGAGTAAAAATTATTGTATGCAATTCAAATTATGACAAATCATAAAATTAGTTTACCAAATAAATTTAATTATGCACTTTGTTTTGAACGTTACTAAACATAATTTATATTACAGTTAATTTGTGTTTTAACAATATCGGAAACATTGTTTTATACTTTACTAAGGTGTCTGAGCCTGCTCGCTTCGCTCACCAACCCTGTCTGTGACCCAAGCAAAGCCAATGCAAACGTACCATTGTATACTCTGATATTTACACGAGAATGTCGATAAAACACGACCAACCCCAATAATTCGAACTTCGGAATGCATTTTAATTTCACTATTAATAATAAAATAATCAATAGTTCGAACAAATGTTTATATTACCAACTAAATGAAACAATATTCACTAAATGTTTTACTATACAGTAAGCCTTTTGTTTGCTTTTACATAATCTAAAAAGAATTTTATTTGGCAAGAGCAATTACGTTATTCTAAATTTGACAAATTGGTTCAAAATAAAATTCAAATACAGTAAGCATTTTACGTTGGTATTTGGGTGGATGTTGATAGTGAAGAATAAACAGATTCTAAATTTGCTAATTTGTTTGCCATATAATTAATGTAATGTTACTAAAGTTTTTTTTATTTTTATTTTTCCCCCTAATTTTAGCCTACGTCATTCAGTCATTTAGTTAGGGCAATTCCTCTTATGTCTAGGCCTATACATAACAGTAAACATAAAACTGGTAGAATTAAAAGCTTTGTATAATTTATTTTTTGAAATATAATTTGTGTTGTTTAAATAAATAAAACAGAAACGTCATAATG
>JAGFPH010002987.1:549-11364 GCA_018207615.1 Philaenus spumarius | reverse complement strand
TGTCTCGTTTATTTCACTGTCCATTATATACATGTATTTGACACAAAAATTCTTGAATAAATTTATTACAAAAGTAATTTTTTTTGCAATGTTTACTGTTCGTAAAAAGTATTTCTTTTACAGCATAGATTAAATTAACAAACTCTTTTTGAAATAAAGTTTGTTGGAGAATTATTTTAGTATTACTCTACATTATTCCTGTATTCCACATAAAATACTACTTTAGCTTTCATTTATTTATATAAAATCTATAAAGAAAGTAATTTGTATATTTTTTACAACAAACCACGTTATTATTAAAGTAAGACTTAATAATAATGTAAAATATATAGTAAATATCAACAAATATTTAAAAAAAAATACCTCCAGGGCGGCAGTATGGCATTGCTCGGTCAGCACGATGATCAACAAGAAAAACTTGATAATGAAGTATGTCGTCATCAAATCATATACATTGAGCGCTCTCTGAGACTTTATTTTCTGAAGGATACTCAAAGGTAACACACCAAACCCTACTATCAGAAGCAAGAGTAAAGCCAACAGTTGTAAAGCGAAAAAAGAGTTTATCTCGCGTACAATGCCGCACAGTTTGCTGTGTAATTTGGTCAACTTCTTCAGTCTTCTCAGTACAACTGTAGTCGAGGGCAAGTCTTGCAGTAGACACAGCTGGGTGTTGATACTACGATACCGACTCCGTATTACGTGAGAAATGGCGGCAAACAAAACTGGGCTGTACGTTATGCTGATGAACGATACTAAATACGCTAAACCAGCAATAGTCGAGTTATACACTTTCGCGAAAAAGAAACAGTTTGGTAAATGCATGGTCAGGACAGCTGCAGAGATCAAATATTGAAACGTATAGGTTTCTTTGACTACTTCTTCAGAAATTTCTGTTAAAGACTTGTCGACCATAATCAATTCACGAAGTACATCGCTCATGTTTTGTTTTTTTAGACCGGTGGCTAGTGTAGTCAGATGCACCAACAGCAGAGCGCTAATATAAATCATCATACTAACAAAATTTATTGGAGCGGTTTCGTCTCGTCTTTCATAAACGAAAGTGTACAACAAATACACAACGAAGAAACCTGCGGAGAATATCAGAGTGTTGAAGAAAATATAAAACGACAGGCGCATAGAAGAGTTGTCAAGCCAGAGGAACAAACCTTTCCCAAGCCACTTGAGTGCGTTTAAAGGTGGAAATTTTGATTCCATTACTTTGTAGTAAACTTACGAGAAATAAAACACTTCGAAACAAAGTTGTGTCGACAAGAAAAAGGGTGCGAAGCTCTAGAGCATTAAAATAATGTTACACTCTGAACACTATACTCGTCTTTATGTCACCTGCGAATAATAGAATAATATCAATCGTGAAGGAAATGAAATGTGTTAACATTAATTATTCATTGTAATGTAAAGGGAATCAATAAGTTCTAAGAATAGAAAGGTCAAGTGGTGTTTTGTGAGTGACGTCTTTTTACATTTCATAATTGTTATTGATTTAATCACGAGAAAGCTACTTAGGTCTAAAATATATTTAAAACGGTGGAAGTAGTGAGGAAAATTGCGTAAAATCTGCGAAACGATAGGGTGGTTTAAAATGGCCGATATAGTGGTGATTCAGTCACAGTTCATTCGCGCTATGCGTTGGACTCTGGGAAGAATTGAGGAAGTTATTAATTGTTGAAATTATTTTAGCAGTAAATATTAACATGATGTGAAGGTGAAAAAGGTTAAAGACAATTTATGATACTCTTTTGTGAAACGAATTTTGATTATAAAAGTTCAAATCAGATGGTTAACAATGTAGTTTGATAATCTGACTACGTTAAATTATAAGTGTGATTATCAGAGTTGGTCGTTTGTGGTTAAATCGGGTATTCTATTAACCTCCCTTGTTGTGAGAATAATTTATATAAAGCATATTACTTTAAATAATTATACATTGCACTCATCGGTACAATAATTGTATTTTTCGTGCCGGGTAACCTTCACCTCGCACTAACAGCGGACATAGTATATTATTGGCTAGAAGGTACATTGCTGAGAAAACAGTGCATAGTTAACCAAAGGGGGGGGGGGCGCTAGTTGGAAGCATCATGGAATTCAACAGTAAGTCCGAGTCTGGGAGTGAACGCGTCCGCGTCGCGACTCTATGAGATAGAGAGGTTGATACTTGCTTTTGCCTCATGTCATAGGGTAGTTTAGGTTAGTAAGGGACCATCAGAGAAACTTGTAGGTAATGTCAATAAACAATTATTGGAACTTTAAAACTCATTGTTTTGTATCCAAGTCACTGTTTATAATGAATAAAATTTATTATGTACGTCTATGTGACTTTTATTATAAGATTAGATAAGGAAGACAAACAGCAAGCGCAGTAAGGCAGGAAGGGGAAACAGTGAAATTAGTAGTCAAACGTAGTCGATAGTGTGCACACGCGGTACATTTTTTGTGTTCTTGTGTTTTGTGTTGATGTGCGCGTGTATAAGTATGTGTTATGTTTCTTTTAATAATTTATTTTAGTGTTATGACGACCACAGCAGGGGGATATCTGATGATGGAACCAGTTCCGAAACGCGTCATGGAATAAGTACCGTAAGTAAAGTACTTTATAATAAAAGTCACATAGACGGACATAATAAATGTTATTAATTTATTGGAACCTCTACAAGTTTACCGATCATTGAAGAGCCTAATTTCCACCGCCACCACTCTGACACTGCTTGTACGCTCGCAAGAGAGCCGAAAAGCACAGCCAGGCCAAGGAAGACACCGCTTCAAGAAGCCGGACGTATGTGAGGACCAGAGGAAGCGGCCCCCGTCACATTTTTACTTGAACTGTATTGATTGTAGAATTATAAACGATTTATTTATCAACTGTTATCAGTTACAATAATTATTTATTTACAATGATACATTTTAACAATTAGGGGTTAGAACTAAATAGGTGAAGTAAATGGTTAATGTTTGTAATCTTATAATATTAAAATTCATGCAAGCAAATAGTATTTTTGGTATTGCATAATATAAATTACGAAATGTTTATTTTAGCAGATGTTAATTTATTAACTTGTCATTTATAATTCTCGAGTATATTGATCGCTTTAGTAACAAATTGTTCGTATTCCCAGTGAAAACGAATCATATTCTGTCATTTGCGTTTAAAGAAAGTGTTGCTTAGAGTATAGTATTGTATTGATCATTTTCAACACAATTGAGCATAGGTTTTGTGATTAATGTGATCAATGGGAGTTCTTCTACAGGTAAAACATGGAAGCTTTAAAACCCCTCAAGTGTTTTGGTAAAGTTCTGGCCACGTGGCCTCTTAGCTGTTCTAAACAAATACGTGAGATTTTTTTTACGTATTTAGAACCACCATTTTGCCACATAGTCAGAACTTTACCAAATAATTTACAGGGGTTTAAAAGAAGGTAGGATGCTTTCATGATGAAAGTGTAAAAATCCCGAAATTTTTCCACTCCGATCGACCGAGGTAAAACGCAATAATCCCTAAAACTTGTAAATAATAAACTCTGATCAACGTCCACTGTGAAGTTTTACCTTCAAATAAGAGAATAACGTTACTGACTGAACATTTTGTAGCATTAATTATTTATCGTAATATAATTTGAACAAACCAATCAATACGCTAAAGGGATATTAATTATTATTAAAGAACGAGGGACTATTATATAACGTCAAACAGTGGAGGGTCTTTTGCTTGCCTTTTACTAATATTAATTTAATTGATTAATAAGATTTATTCTAATATACTTCATACTTTTTGAGGAAACAAAAACATTTATCTCTAAAATCTATTGTATGTATTAAGTCCTTGTTTGCCTTTACAGACACTATATTTGTCAATTATGTAATGTATTGTAAAATGTATTGTGGGTGGGGTGCATTTTACTATATTTTTATGATAGATCTACTTTTTTAGCTATAATTAATTATTTATAACATTTCATGTCAATCACTACACGCCTTTTTACAATAAATTTAACTATCTTGGTAGTTACTAAATTTTTATTTTAAACTTATTACAAATTATTTATGAATTACTGGACTTTATATCGCTGTAGAACAAAACTATTCACACTTAAAAATTAGTTTCTACTTTTTAGTTCGGTTTGTAATTAAAGCATGTTTTCTTAAACTGTAATTTATTTTAAAGACATAGACAACAAAAAAAACACATTAGAGATATAACAGCTGATATCACTCATATAATATGTAATACAGTAACAATACCTAGCTTTGATTATACACTTCAATTAAACCAAACTTCTTATGTCTGGATGAGTAGGCTGTAATATGATGACTTTATGGTCGGCTTTGAGGTTAGAAATCGTTGAAAATGTTTTTTACAGCCAAGAACTTTTGTCTACAAACATCAAACATTATATTTTAATATCACTATCTTAGGCAATTGGTCTAATTTTTAGCAATTTCAATATGGCTTATCCTAAAACTAATGATTGCGGCCAATAAAATCTCGCTATGACGTATTGTTTTACTTTTACGTATGTTCAATGTTGCAACTTTGACAAATCTAAAATCGTAGTTCTAAACCCAAGCATGGTTTCTGCTGGTATTCAATGTAATTTAAAAAGGTATTGCTATTGTTTTTTTAAGCCAAACTTTTTGTAAAGTTATTTAACAAATTCACGTACAGTTTCGTGATTTCTTTCATTAATTTTGTTAAGTCAAGTTATTGTTTATATTTGTCAGTGTATTAAGTGATTTGTTTCTTTTATTTAGTGTTAAAATATCAAAAAATACTGAAGTTAACCTCTATATTTTCGACTTTTATTTCTCTCGTATTTTTTATATTTTTAATTTCGCAGATATTTTTGTTGTTTTTACAGTCAGTTTAACGTGTTCTTTTGTGATATGAAGACATTTTCCATAAACCTCTGGTCGCGACGTCCTACATTTTTACCAAATGCAGTATTGTATTCTACTTTATTTTTCTTAGTAGTCCTGTCCTTTATGTAAGATGGTTTATAGTTAGTCAAGTTGTTTCTGGTATACAACGGTATCGCAAAAACCTTAGCGTTCTGTACAGGATCTTATCGTGTTCATTGAAATAAATGGAACAATTTTAGTAACTTTTCTTCGAATTTGGCTTAGTTGTGTACCAATGCGCCATTTTGTTTCTTTTACAAAAACTCACTGTAACTCTAGAAATAGATAACATATTGAGTTCAAATTCGATGTAAGCGTTTTATACGCTACGATTTACAAATGTATCGAACACGAAGAATTGTTTTTGTAATTTTCAAAATGGCGGCCGTTAATTGTTTTTAAAATGGAATATCTTGAAAACCATAAACAAAATGTACAATGGACAAAATAGTGTTCATATTGTTAACGACAGACAAAACGGGGTTTTTGTTGTTCTGTAGGTAAAAAACTAAATAATAAAAATTTAAAAACATAATTTTTCGATAATTTTCTACATCAAAAATTTAACGTAGGCTATAAGCAATTTTTAAAATGTTTTAATAATTTTATCTAATCTCTAGTTTTTTTTTGTTTCTTTTCTTTATCATTATTTCAATGTTCATCATTCCTGTGAAATTTGTTCTGTAAACTTGATATTTTCAGAAAAAGAATATTTCTGTATTAGTGATAACTGATTTTTCAGTAAAAAAATAAGACAATAGTGTTAACGTGTACTCACAGTTTTCGCGTGGACATTAAATACAATTTTTAAACGGCTAAAAAAGTTTTAATACCGAGAAAACTTAAAAACAAAACCATAGATTCTTCTTTTGGCAATAGTAATTAATTAAATTCAAGAGGAAGCTTACGGGCCGTAAAAACTGATTTGATTGCTTGCATTTATTAATGGAGTTAAAATGTTGTGACTAACAAAAAAATACATCTTTAATTAACATGAGAACAAAGAGCATAGTTGTTCATTATTAAGGCAACTAAAATTAACTGCAAACATAAGATTTCCAGGATATAATTAATGGAGGTTTGGAACTCGTTTTACTATCTTTATTTGGCCCGAAAAAAATTGTTTATGAGAAATGTTGTACCAACTTATAATGTGAGGACAACCGTACAGAATGTTTGGGAGCCATGAAACCGTACAATTTTATCACGTTTTTTCTGTGTTTTAAGTACAGAAAACGCTATATAATTTATTATTTAATTATGCGTCGAATGAGTAGGCTTCCTAAAACCTCCAATTCGGGAGAGACAAAATTGAGAGTTAAAATTGGAAAAATGTTACCACTTACATTCCATGGCTTCTAATTGCGCATATCTTTTGAACTGCTACTTCAATTGAGAAAATCTTACAAATGAAGTCGTAGACAATTAAATTGCAAGTTAAATACATACCGATTTTATAATTCAGTAAATTTTGAGAACTAAATTGTGCATAGATTCGTAATTGTGTTTTGTATAACTTTAACTTGGTTGCACAATCCACAAAAATACGAGTCGGGATGACTAAAGTTAATTAATGTGAAACATTTGAAAACATTTTTGTGGCACTCACCTCCTGTAATGGTGCAAACTCAGATTACACGTGTTTGGGAATAAATAAAGATATTAAAACGAGTTATAGATCACCTAAAAGTATGTCCTGAGATATCTCATATTATATTGGCCTATATATTATGACGTATATAAAAAATGTCACCCTTGAATTTTGAATATTTTCTTTGAAAATAAGGAAACAGGGCTACCAACCGTTAAAACAGAAGCTAGAGAGCGCTTAAATTTTGTACATTTAATTTGTTTCATAAATGTTACTTGAAAATTTAAACCTATAAAATGAAAGTCATTACCGTTTTGAATAAACTCAAATTATGACAATCATCCTCGTGAAACAATAGGTTTAGTTACATCACCTTATAAGAAGTTTATCTAATTCAAACTTTGTTGTTTTGGTAAAAACAGCTGAGTTTATATTTGTTTGGTAAACATTATTCACATAACGTGTCTTTACTAATTTTATTTTCAATATTTAAGGTTTCAAAGAATACTAAGAAAGTCGAAATTTCCAATTTGAACACAATGATTTCAAACACTTTTACATCGTCTATAAACTGCTGAATGTATTTGAATATTTTCATTGGTTTCACTTAATGATACCAGCTTTGATAGAGTTTTTAATTATTTATATACAAAACGCAAACTCAAAAAACATTTAATTACAATCAGATTAAAGCATAACGGATTAATAGAATCGTATTTGTCTCTGATATATAAAAGCTACACGCATTACCAGCATTGCTAAGTCCCAGTAGTCTTATACATAACATTGTTAGCATTATGCTGGCTGTATCATGACTACTGCAATTAAAGCGCTTGGAGGTAATTGTATGCACTTCTAATTACAATGCAATTAGGATGTGTAATTAAGGAACACTACTTTGTGTTTAGTATCAGATTATAACACGTTTAAGTCTTCGCAGTAAACAGAGCTACTATTTACAAAACAAAGTCCCCTGCTTTTCTTATGTACAAATGAATTGTCATTTTATATGTTGTATAATTCAAAATTACGGAGATATATAAAAATCCGAAAAATCACTGAATTCTTAAAATAACTGTCGCTTTAAAACGTTTTAACGTTTTAAAAATAATCCCCCCCCCCCCTTAAGAAGCCTTGGGAGAACTACTTAAGTGGGCTCATGACAAGTGTAACAATTGGTAAAATAATTCGACCACGCAGCTGGACCGCTGACGTGATTTGAACAAATTTCCAAAATTAAGTTTATATACTACAACGGATATAAGCCGTTGTAAGGCGGGAAAAATCGGGTTTTATATTAAATTATAAAATTCTATGTTTTCAAGGCCGAACTTCGGTGATTGTCAATTGTTAGTCAAAAATACAAGTTAAATCAGAGCAAGGCTTATCTCCCAAGATGAACCTTGATCAAGGACACGTCAAGAATGAAATCTGGCTGCCTGAAAGTAGGTGAGTTTTAGGGGAATAAAGGAATCCAGGAATTTTATGCATTTGTGATTTTCATGGTTTGTTACGTAGCGCTAAACGCGTGAGTTAGGGCCGTGCGAATTTCAAATCATAAAAGGTAATACTACCAAAGTAAACAGGAGTTAAAGTTAAGGGAAAAGTTCAATTTAACTCGAAACCGAAAAAGTCAGACATTTTTGGAATCTACATAAGTAGACGAAAATAAAAGGTTAAATAAGAAAATGTAAAATTATTGAAAATAAAAAGTTAGCTCAAGTGTCAATTTTCACACACCCTAAAAAGGGAGAAATAATTTAAATCATAGGTTTCCACTTACAAGAGTTGCTAGATAATGAATAGTTCTGTGTAAAAAAGGGTACAAAAAGTAAAGTTAAATTAAGATAAAAGAGTGAGAGTTTCACGCCTTTTAAAGTAGTAAAAGTTGAATTTTAAAATTTTAAATAATAAAAAAGGTAAAGAGATTTAGGTTTAGATTAACATTGTATCGTTAGGAAACCATAAATTAAACATTTTTCGCGTAGTAAATAAAAAACCCCTAAAAAACTTTTTTGCGATTGTAGGCTAAGTCCCAGAAGAGAAGAAATTAGTAAAAGTGGTGAAAAGTGTTAGAACTGTACAGGTGTTAAAGACAATCAGCGTAAAGAAACAAAAAAGACATTGAACGCGAAAGACATTCGCGGAAATCGCGGGAAAGCGTAGACGTGCCGCGCACGCGTAAAAGTCATAGTACAAACACGATTCAAAAACGTACGGATAGCGAGAAACAATCTGAAAAAAGTGAAAAAGTAAAATTATAGAAAACTTAAAACGGAAAAAAGATACAGCTAGGAAAGAAAAACAAGTAACATTCGATAGTCAAAGTGGAAGGGATGAAGCCGCGGGTACAGAAAGGGGCGTCAACCAACAGCCGAATTAACCAGAGAAATTGGTGTTTTCCAGGAAAATGAAAGGAAAAAGAAAAGAAGAAAATTATAGAAATATAACCAGTGCAAATTTAGACATATTTCTAGATCAAAAAATGTTCTAGAAAAGGAAAACTAATTTATTGAGAAAATGATGGAAAGGGCTAGAATGAAATGACGTCACGAAGTGTATAAAGGCGTAGACTCGGAAAATCCGGGGAGACTCTAAATTTTACGAAGGTAGACTTCACGTCACTCTGTAGGAAGTATTATTCTGCAAGTTCGTATACTACGTGCTATGCTTAAAGGACTTAGTATCACGAGCACTACTATATTTTTTTCTTCGTCAACTTTAAATAATTTTAAACTATAAATTAAACTACAAGCCAGAAGTAGTTCTTTAGGAGTAAATCTACGGCCTATCCAAATGAGTTAATGCAAAAATAACTCTATTTGGCGATACTGAGACGACATAGGCAATCCTTCAGGACATGATCTTCTAAACGATACTTCACTTCTCACGAACCAAGGAAGAAATAGGATCAACTGTAATTCTACTGGATTCTACCAGATCTGCTCTTCAATCTGTAGCCATCATATCAACCCAACAACTTTAGATCAGAGAATCCAAACTATCATACACAGCATCCTGGCAGCTCCAGCATCAGCTGATCAACATAGCGGCTTCCATCACGGAAAACTGGGGGTGAAAAAAGCTGAATTAAGGTCTGTGTAACCGAGAATACGTTGTCCTCCATTTTAATTAATTGCCTGAGTAAATTCAATAAAAATATTTAAAGTACTGGTTGAGATAGGTTAGTTTCAAATTAAATTCAAATCATAAAATTAAATAAATGTAAATTCGATATTCCCTATGCTTAAATAATAAATAAAAATAAATTAAATTCAAATAAATTAAAAATTAAATTGATTATAAAATTAGACTGTCTGCCAAGCCTATTAGAAAATAGAAATATAGGTTTAACCTTCATATTGTATATAAATTGTATGTACAAGCAGATGGTGAGAAAAAGAGAGTTGTTTATGGTTTCATCTTGAAAAAGTTTTGATTTTGATTTTTGAATAAATTAACTATTAATTTTTATTCTGAAATACTGAGAGCAATCAATTACCTGTTTTATGGTTATCCATTCATGATATTTTCCTTTATTAGAAATAGTCGAATAAATGTGTTTAGCTGTAGAAATAATCGAAGCACAAATAAGGTAAGTTATAAGGGCTGTTCCACTGTTCTCATTTCCCCGAGATCACAAATAAACAAGAGTTCTTGTAAATTAAATTCAGAGCTAGTAAACTTATTAATTTTTGGAAGCTATTTTAAAGTGTTAGAGTCAGTCAAAATACTTATAGAAATAGGTATCAGACACCCAGTTGCATCACCTAAGCTAAACCTAAAATTTTGGCTAAAGGCTTCCAGTAGGTGTTGCAACTTATTGTACAACAAAAGAACAAAAAGGTCCAACACCCTGTGTCCGTTGTAAAATAAACGTACTAAAAGTGGGGCGCGAACCTGTGTTCGTTGTAATACCTATGTTTTAGGGTTTCAACCAAAAATTTGGGAAATAAATCTACTCACGAATTCGTTGATCAGCTGCCTGTGTATACGCAATATATTAGTAGAATTTGTTTGCGCCTAGTGGCCTCTCGAGTTTGCACCACTTGGCTTCGAACTGGGTACTTTTATGGTATTTTAAGTTTTGGTCGATTTTGGGGGAACCAAGCGAGCTATAAGGTCGCGTAAAAAAACAAAATGTGCAGAATAACATCCTACATTTATATGTTTAGATACAACTCTAAAAAAATTCATTCTCGTAGTAAAAATCTCAAAAAATAGTTACTTCCGGTCAAAAAACGTACTTCCGGTAGTTGGATTTTTTTGGCTAACGAACTCGTCCGAGCCACATAGACAACCAACAC
>JAGFPH010002986.1:141926-168292 GCA_018207615.1 Philaenus spumarius | reverse complement strand
ATTTAATTGCCTTTCGACTCATATAACTCTCAAATTGAACTTGGGCTTATGAGAGGGAGATATCATGCAATTTCCTCGCTCTAACTTTGCCATTTTGGGTTTACTACAAATAGGCCGCCATTTTGTTTCAATTAAAAAAATAAAAATATATGTACCTTTCAAATCCTACAAGGACCCTTTCACAAAAAATTCATCATTTTTGAAGCATATTTACTACCTTTTAGCAAGGTTGTTAAAAAACTACCCCTCAAATTCCTACCCAAAAACGAAAAATCTGTATAACTCCGCCATTTTGAAACGGATCGAAAAACAAAAAAAGTACCTTTTGAAGAATCGCACTAAGGCCCTTTGACCAAAAAATCAGAAATTTTGAAGCATTTTTACTACCCCTTAAAAATCCGGGAATAAAACATATATATATATATATATATAAAGTAATGATTTTTGGGTATAGTCTCCAAATGGTCTGAAACGGATAGAAACCAAATTTTAGCCTTCTCCGACCAACCGTTTTCAAGTTGGGTCGAGTGTAATAGCTCTTATTTTCTTCGAAAATTCGGCTAAAAAGTAGATGTTTCAGTAACTTTTTTAAAATAATATATTTAATACAAAAGACAAGAAGGATTGGAAAACAAATAAATAATTCGACCACGCAGCTGAACCGCTGACGTGAGTTGAGCAAATTTCCAAAATTAAGTTTATAGGCCTATGTTTTTGGGTTTCAACCAACAATTTGGGAAATAGGTATATTCACGACGCGACGGTGCTGAATAGCTGCAAAATGGTTCGCACGCCATTCCTCATATTGGGAGTATCTTCAATACACAAAGCATTGCGTGCTTTGCACGCCAACCCCCGTATTGGGTGTATCTTCAATACACAGTGTATTGCATGCTTCGCACGCCAACTCCGAGGTAGAATCCACCACATGATTTTGAACCAAGTACCTCTATGGTATTTTACGTTTTTATCGATTTTGGGGGGACCAAGCGAGCTATAAGGTCGCGTAAAAAAATAAAATGTGCAGAATAACATCCTACATTTATAATTGTAGAAAAACTCAAAAACAAATTCATTCTGGTAGAAAAACTCTAAAAAAATAGTTACTTCCGGTCAAAAAAACGTGCTTCCGATTGTTGAATATTTTTGGCTAACAAACTCGTCCGAACGACATAGACAACCAACATATGTACCAAAATTGAACCAAATCGGACGTAAAATGCGGCCGCTAGAGTGCGAACACATATATACATATATATGATTTTTAATGACAACCCAAAACGTGTTCTGGGGACCATAATCGGTGCTCATTTGCTAATCCCGACCTTGGGTCTTACCATAAGGGCCAATGCAACAGCTCATTTTTCCTATGGAAATTCACTAAAAATAAAAATAAATACATTTTGAATTTATTTCAAAAGATTTGGGTGGCAACAGCCCCCCCCCGCTTAGCCGCCCCTGATTTAAACATAAGAAAACAGAAGGTAATATTGTATTAGATATTAGATTTTGTATAATGTTTTATTATAACATGCTTGTTTTACTTTAAATATATCCATCTAAAAGTCAATGATTGTATGTTTGTGCGCTGAACAAATCAGATTTAGGAACAATATATTTGATATATTGATATATTGATGTATGTATAAGAAAAGCACAAGAGTAGACGGTCGCACACTGTGACATTATTTATTAAGTGTACGTTTTATTTATTTGTTAAATGTGTTTTTATGAACTATGTTTATAATCAGTATAATGTGAAAAGTGTTTTAAGTTCTGATGATGCCCAACAAATAGGCGAAACAGCTGTCAACTATTGACAATTTTAAAGATTGCTAAGGCAAGTAATAGATTTGATATATTAATATAGTTTTGCTTCAATTCATTCCAAACTGCAAACCGGGACTATCCGATGGGGCCTCTACAATTGCAATTGATATTATTGAAACAATAAAAATACATTTTATTAAAAACAAGTTCTCGTGAATCGTCTTTTTTACTTTATCTGTATCTCAACATTTTACCTGGGCAACATTTATTTATATATACAGGGTGAGTCACTACTGACTACATTCATTTTAACAGTTAATTCTACTTATTATCAAAAGGAACAAAAAAATGTATATAAGCCCTTATCTGTCCTTAACCGTTTAGCTGTCATGGCGTATTTTGTGATTCTTTCAAATTACACGACTTGGTACTATTATTAGTTTGACAATAAAAACACACTAATGTAGTTATGACATGACAAGTAATACAATTTGAAAGAGTATTAAATTTCCTATAAATTAAACATAGTACCCAAGTAATAACTCCTTATACAACGTTTTTTAAATAACTTTAAAGTAAAAAGTTATTTTTACAGACGTTTTCCTTTAAACTTTAAGGCTCAATTAAATCAGTTAAATTTTTCGTATTCTTATATTCAATTACATAAAAAACTTCCTTATTTATTTATCTTTAAAATGATGTATAAATATAAAGGATTAAACATAGAAATTTTTTTGAAATTTGATAAAAATGTTGGTTAGGTACAGCATTAGGATTTATCGTATTGGTTCTAAACACCAAACTAATTACAGCATCTGTAATTTCTTTACCAGCTGAGAAGTTATTATTTGGGTACTATGTTTAATTTATAGGAAATGAAAAATGAAATGAAATGAAATAGTGCTTTTATTGTGATATACATAACATATTTACAGGATTTACCAAATAAACACCTTCTTAGGCAATGGTCTGCCGACCGTCCGCCAGGTTGGCACTAACTTAAACAATTAACAATTTTTTTTTCTTTGAAAATGTAATAAACATAAAAAATATAAACCTCTTTAAAATCAAATAAAAATCCAGGTTTTTCTTTACATAGTTATCATTAATACAGCTACCTTATTCTAACATAATACATAATATTAAAATTTATTTAAGAAATCATCTTTTCTTCCCACTCATAAGGAAAAGAATATTGGACATCCTAATTAAATTCAATAGTTAAATTCGGTTATCAACGGCCATCTATAGGCCCAAGCCTCTCTCAGGTATTTGGCAAGACAGCGCCAATCCTTGCCATTCAAATAGGATTCAAATTCCGCTTGACTTATTATTTCTTTAAAAAACCATTTTTTGCGAATTTGTCTAAGTATGGGACACACCGCTACAAAGTGAAAGACTGTTTCATTTTCACCTAAATTACATAAAGAACATAGATTATTTCTATCTGCCATCCAGGGTTTGTAATTTAAATTAACTACTTCCGATCTAGTTTTCATTATCCACCCTATTGTTGATATGTCAAAGTCATCTTTAAAATATGTTTTATCTCCTGGGTCAAACTCTAGGGTACGGTATAGAGTATGGTGTGTTGCTAGCCTAATTTATAGGAAATGTAATGCTCTTTCAAATAGTATTACTTTCCATGTCATAACTACATTAGTGTGTTTTTATCGTCAAACTAATAGTACCAAGTCGTGTAATTTGAAAAAATCACAAAATACGCCAAGACAGCTAAACGGTTAAGGTCAGATAAGGGCTTATATACATTGTTGTGTTCCTTTTGATAAGTAGAATCAACTGTTAAAATTAATGTAGTCAGTAGTGACTCACCCTGTATATTTTTAAACTCATTTTCGAGTATAAGTATCTAACTCAACGATATGATTAATAAGTTATCAAGTACTTACTGTACACCGACTGCGACTTCTAGTTTTCTTGTATTCGCGTTTCGGGACTTATGTCCCATCATCAGATTTTCTCACTTATTTGAGGTCGTCAAACATTAAAACACTAAAATTACTAAAAACATGTGCATTACTTTACACAAACATTCAGCGGCCGTGCACCTCGCTTTTCGAACTAAGACTGCAGAACGGATATTAATCCCACTTATTTACTTCGTTATCTTGAATTCCCATCGTACAGCGAATTTGACTGAAATTTTAGTTTTTCGTTCAATAGTTCGTGTTTATTTACCTTAAGTGCTTTTACAGGATGTCTCGAAAGTCTGTGAATGGAGTTAAATTTTTATAACCATTGCAGATTAAGCAACAAAACTTGGTACATCTTTTCTCTACCCAAAAAACTAATTTTGAAGCAGTTGTAATTTTTTTATCACCTTAAGAGGACTGGCCGCAGGGAGTAGGAGGAAAATCTTAAATAGGAGCATAGGTCGAATTGTATATCAAATAAAGCCTATCTTAAGAGAACACAATGCCTCAAATACGACATGAAAATGTTCACCCTACACGAAATGGCGGCCGTTTAAAGTTACAATATTTTGCTTATTGAAAATGGCTTAGTTTTACTTATTGGCATAAGATTTAAAAGCAAAACCTCCAACAATCCACAATAGCAGTAGGACCGGTTTTTGTGGATAGTGAGTGGCTTATCACCTTCCGTGGGAACGGTCTACGAGGAGGATGAGGAACAAATCAAATGTACAAACTACAACTAGTATAATATATCAAAATGAAGTTAAACATTTTACCACGAAGCACATAAAAATGGGATGTGTTCAGAAATAACGATTTAAAAATGTTAATGTTCGATGTGGTTTAAAACAAACTAGGGGCTCTGGCCCTGGACGCTTCGCGTGCCAACCCAAGGTTAAAATATTTTGTTTCTTAAGTGTGTCCTTTCTTGACGCTTTATCAACTTTTATAAAAATTATAATATGTAAAAGGACAGGCCCCGTGCGTGCTTCGCACGCATTACCTTCCGTCCTCTATACACATATTTCAACTTATTAGGCAAGAAATATTAATACATTCTTTTAAATAAATTAATTATGTAGGATCATTCATAACCTAAAAGCAAATATGGTAAATAATATTAAATCTATAAATCATAATATTATTCGGTTAAAAAGGATCACTATGGCTTGAACCTACCGCTTATAGAAAAATCTAAATTAAAAATTATAAAAACAAATGGTTTTTAAAATAAAATAAATATATGAATTTAGCTGTCATTTATTTTAAATGATGCCGAGAAAAAGCACAATAAAGTTTTGATTTTTTAGAGTAAACAGATGAATATTGGATACCAATACTAATTTTCTTACAGCTGAGCTGTGTAATGGACGTATTAGTATATTTCATGACTACAGTAGTACCGAAAGTGGTCTTTTCCAGCACGCTATCGTGTTTTCCGCGCGAGTCGATAGTCGAGGGCAGAAATTCGATCAAGAATAACACTTTAGGTAGGAGTTATGAACGATACTTTTCATCATACTGTAAATAATAATAATGAAAAAATAAGTGTATTTTATCAATATAACGTAACTAGCTGGCCCGATCCAGCTTTGCACGGATAGACAATTTAAAATTAAATGTATAATAAAAAAATATCATTAAATATCACTACTGTATGTATTTCTTATGTTGATTTTTAGTAACTTTGACCCCTCCAAACCTCCCCTAAAATTTCGAATTTTTTGAAAACCTTTCTTGGCGAGCACCTAGGGCCCTAGAGGAAGCTTCATACCAAATTTCATTTCAATCCGTTAGGTGTTTTTTTGTTGTTGTTGTAACTTTAACCCCCCAAACCCCCCTAAAATTTATAATTTTTGAAAACCTTTCTCAGCGAGCACCTAGGGCCCTGGAGGAAGCTGCATACCAAATTTCATTGCAATCCGTTAGGTAGTTTTTGAGAAATCGTGATGAGTCAGTGAGCGAGTGGTATTTGGCTTTTATACATAATATAGATTAACCCCAAAAAAATTAAACTTTTTAACCAAACATTTACAAACATAAAAGGTTACAATTTCTACATTTTAAACTTAATCTACTTTATTTACTAAATAAACTATATAATATGGTAACTACAATGGATCATTTAAATATTTGGCACACATTTTATTATGATTTCTCAGTAATATCGCCCACACAATAATTAACGCAATGGAGTTTGAATTGTTTTCACGTGTATACTGCTAGTTAAATTAATAAGAACAGCTGATTGCCCGCCAAGTTTCGGAACAGCTTGTACAGCACGAGTCACAGCGGGTTAGTTACGTCTGTAGGCTACAGGTTCTTCAATATCCACTAACTAGTCAATTACGCCCAACTCGCCTTGTACACTTTCTCAGAATACGTCGTCTGCCCAATACTCCGCTCTATTGAATTCTGGTTAGCCAGTTATTGTATGGGTGGATAACGATATGATTATTTCAAGTTGGCCTATTATATTTCTATTGAGTGGCCTTATAGTATGTTCGATTTTAATTCGCAAGAATTATGCGATATCATCAGATATACTTTGTTTTCCTGATTTAACATTGAAGTTCACTGCAACTGTTGTTGTATACTTAAGACAATTTATAAATTGAAATTTAAAAAAATTTGTAAAAGTTAACAATTATGATCAAAATAAAGGTAATCTATATTTACAGCAAATTACATACACAACAACAAATAATTACAGCTTTAAAATATATTAATTTAAACTGCTGCACATTAAGGATTACAATAAGGGAAAACTGGCTTTCAATATTCTCAACTTGTTGTACACCAGTGAAAGTGACGGGATTTGGTGGGGTGGGTCAACGTTCCAAAGTCCAAGTTGGGGAGAAATGTACAGTCCGAGTCTGGGGAAAAAAGTACAGCCCACCACGTTGACACTAGCGAAAACTGTTGGCTTCTCGGTGAAGTAGGCTTTCTCGGTGACTCAAAAGCACTACGGTTTCGCTTCTTATAAGTTTTAAGTATTCATTGACTCTAGTTAGTTGCACCATCCTTAAGTTATGTAATTTTAGATCAGCTAATAATGACTTACCGAATAAAATTAATATACTTAGTTCACTACAACAGTTTGGCTACTTCCGTAATTTCAACAGGTTATTCACGCTAAAGTTAACGTACTGGAGAAGTTGTCTGAAACTTGATGCAACATCTGTGAGTGTAAATCTGAGACTCGGGTGTGTGTACAAGTGTATTTAACTACAGTTGTTACAACTATCCCTTCTCAGATGTTCACTGTTATTCCATACGTTATACAAAGCCTACGATCAACTTTTAGGCGTCTTAACCGAAAACCAAACTCTGACGTGTTCCGTGTATTGATTCTTTTGCGAGTGTAAAATGTTTCAAGTAAGGAAAGTACTTGCACAAGTTGTGATAACTTTCAATCATAATCTATATCTATTCAAATAAATCAAATTGAAGTGCCTGTCGGTGATTTCAAAATAAATACTTTATTAATAATCTCATATGGTTATTTACACTTTACCAAAACCTAAACATGCATGTTTCTATTTTTTGTCTGCTGTCTGTATGTCTGTCCGGGTTAATCGCTCCAATTTTGACGAAACTTTCATTCGTAAATAGAGGACTTTTCAGAGATTAATCTATGCTACTTTTTACCCCTGAAATATTTATTGTTCCTATTTAAAAAAAAATGTATGTAAAAATTATGGGTTTTGCGAACGGACGTGACAAGCGATCATTATAAATAAAACAACTGATTTGGATCAAAAACTTAACACTTTTGACTAGACCGTCTGTGTTTTAATTTACTGTATAAGCTGGTTTAACCGTTTAATTTACATCAAAACAGTATGCAATAATGCGAAATGTACTCGTAGATGTTAAATACCCCTCAATGCCTGATTTGTAATTTTTAATCGGGACTTATATACAGGGTGTACAAAAAGTCCCGCAATGGTTTAATATTTCGTATATAAAGACAATTTGAAGGTAGATGTGATTGAGGAACCTACTCTATGTAAAAATAAAATTTTATTAAGATTTCAAAAAAATGATCCGCCATCTTGGATCCGCCATTTTGAATGTAACTTTGTTTTTTTAAATGGGAAGGCGGTCTTGTGATACATCATTTCGATGTAGAATTTCAAGAGAAAACCAAAGGTGAAACTTACACATCCATATCTTTAACCGATTAAAAATGGCGGTAAAAAAACTACGAAATCGTGTTTTCCAACTTAACCCCATTTTGCTGTACTATTTTTGTTTAAAATACTAATTATTATTATTTTTGGATTTAGAATTAAATAAACTTTCATACGATATGCCACACAACGATATTTGTTTGAACCACTCGAAATCAATTTTGAAAATTCAAAATGGCTGTAACTCAAACATTTTAAATACTTCCAAATAGTTCCACCATTCGATAGGGAATTAAAAGAACTACAAAAAGGTGTCTTGACAACTTTTGTTTAAATGTACAGTTTTGGTGTAATTTAGGTTTGAAATTTTCAAATAGTTGCCATTTTGAAATAGATCATTGTTAGGTTTAACTTCATGTCAAGTTAGAACTGAATAGGTCAAACCGTTCTTATATCAATTTTTTTTTAGATCACATACAGACGATAAGGTAAGCACCGTAGAACCATGTTTATGTCGTGAAATATGTTTGTTTCGATCCCATGCTCAAATCCACAAAAGGGGACCAGAGTTCGGGGGCACTCTGAATAACACATTTTATTTCTGTAGACATAGATATTAAGCTAAATTTTTTTTTATTTGATCGACACAAATAAGCAGTCACATGGAGCAAAGCCTTCACGAAAAGTGAGTTTTAGTAAGAACTTGATGTAATGAAACTTTATTAATAATAATGAGCTTTCTTTGCACTTAATAGGCTAATAATATAAAGTTTAATTACCGACTAAGTAATGTAAATTGATCTGAATAAATAAATTACACAAATTCTAAACAAGTTTATTTATTATTTTTTATTCCTACAGCTATGTTTATAAATAAATTTATTGAATATATTTAAAAAAAATTAGTTTTTGATTTTGTTTATGGATATAAGTAGGAAACAGATTCACAACAAATAGCATAATAATTCTATTATTATGCGTGAAGTATCACGCAAGTAATTTATTTTCACTGGTTGCGTCGCCTGGCGGCCTAGTATAAGAACGCTTCGCCAACAGTCACCGCTGGCGAAGCTGGTGGCGCTGCCTGGCGGCCTAGTGTAATAATTGGCTTAACATACATGTCAATTTGAAGCTTACACTTTCCCATACTCCTCAAAAATGTTAAATGTGAAAAAAGTATCATATAAATAACTTTACGATACAGTTAGGCTTATATAAAACCTTAGTTGAGTTATAAATGTTTAAAAGTCTTCACAGTTGGGAAAACAGGGTTTCACAGATAGAATATACGTACACGAATTAGAATTTTTGCTTAAACTTTTACTTATTCAGTTCTACTGGGTAAATTTTAGTAACTGTGTATTTGCTGGAAAGGGCTTAGCATATTCCAAAACATTTTCCAATTATTCAATCTGCTCGCATCTTACCACTGAAAACCGAAAACGCCACGAAATAATTTAGACTTTGCCACGGTTCTTTGGCAATGATATTTAAATTTATTCAAAGAACGCTTTCCGATGAAGCCAAATTTATTTAATTCGGTCTATCCGAACTGTATAACAAATTCATTTCTCTCTGTTGTGTATAAAAAAATCCTATCATCCACGCAACAATTCTGGCCTTTCCTGCACATGAAACAGGATCTAGGGCACCGTTAGCGCCACCATCCTAGCCCTATCCAAGTGCCTCTGTCCTAATCAATAGTTATTTCCTTGAGCATATTAGAGTATACAAAAATCTGTTTACATATGCTTCACCCCGAGTCGCCGCGGGGGTTGGCAAGCGAAGCGTGCAAGGGCTGATGCCTCCATCTTTCCACATAAAGAAAATCATAACATAGTTAGTTTTGTTAACACAGTTTTGGCTGATTGTTTGATATTAATCGCTTCTAACAGCTGATTCTGAATGTATGTACCAATAACAATAAAGCATAATACTATTATCTAATGACAGCTGATGATGAACATCATCTGAAAAAGTATAGTTTTGGTGTATCTTTATATATGTAATTTTTCTGTGGGTGTGTATGGCACTAAACGCCTAAACTGCTGGACCAATTTTGATGAAATTTGTTGTGTGTGTTTGATTGGGTCTCTGGATGGTTTAGATTCACAATTTGTTAGGGGTTGCTACCCCCAACAATAAATATAAATTAAACTAACTTCCTACAAGCTATAAAGCTAAAATTATGTAATTAAGTAACATTACTTTTTTTTTAATATACAAAACTATTTATTGGCCATTCTATTACTTAAGTCAATTGGATGAAATGAATATCCAAACTTAAAATTAAATCAAGCAAAAGCGAAGCATTTTCAGGTGCACTAGTGTGTTTAAAAAATCTAGATAATTGATTTTACCGTTATGAAAAGACCAGAGAAAAATTGCATCAATTTAAATTGTGTGAGCGAAGCGAACACGTTGAGTTGGCCTGCGAAACACGCACGCCTTTCTACTAGTTAGTTAATACAACTGAAAACACTATTTCATTCAAACAATTTCTATAAAGTAGGGGGGGGGGGGTGAATATATACTACATAAACTGCTGACAAACACCCAAGAGGAGAGAAGGCTTGAAAAGCTCTTGTCCTTTTTTGAATTATTGAAAAGTTTGCTCATTCTCAGCTTCGGGCAAACATGAAAGGCCAAAGCCAAGCCCATCGTGTGATCTCGGACAAGATTTATCACTCTCTGTCATTTTGTTCCAGCATTTTTTCATTCAAGTTGCGCCGGATGTCGTTAGAACCTGCCTGCACTTATAATAAATTTATAATTTCAGAGAGCTGATCAAAACGTTAACGCTATACTGCACGAGTCGTTAAAATTTTATGTTCAAATGTTTGCTTTGGACCAAATCGTCCGTTAAAGTGACCGTCCATTAAAGTGCGAACACATAATATTTAAAATTTTTAATGACACCCCAAATCGTGTTCTGGTGACCATGATCGGTGTTCATTGACTACTAACGCACTAACGTCACACCATAAGAGCCTCTACAATAGCTCATCTTTTCTAAAGAATGAGGCCTCTGAGAACGCGTACCAAATTTTAAACTTCGAGTCCACCAGGTAATGGAAGTTTCAAAATAGCTATGTTTTTACATTTGACAGAGCTACAGGCATAACGGATCGAGCTGAAATGTTGCACACACATTCGTCATGCTCCAAAGAAGTGCAATTTGTCCCACCCAAAATAGAGAGGCAGTTTTTAGTTCTTTAAAGAAGGTTTTAAGAACTGGAGTTTAACACAATTGTTCACTGGGACTTCCTTGAATTTCTTTCATCGCTGTTTGGCAACCGCTGTTGGCTTTTATAACGGAAAGTAGTGGGCGAGGAGGCAAGATTACTTGGTTTCAGAGATTTTACTTAGTCAAGAAAACTTAAAAACTAAATACAGACAGAAAGAGATAAACTCTGTCACCTGGCACAAAGAATAACGGATGACCAAATTACCAAGACAACAAAGCTGCTTTTTCAGAAAAACAAACTGCCTCTTATTCTAAAGCACAAAACAAGGTAAAGTAAACAACCTCTCTTTTTAGGCTAACAACAGACGAGACACCGGTGTACGGGACACTGTCCGGTGTCCGGTGTCCCAGATTCTCGCGGGGAGAGACAGCGTAGAGCCTACTGGTAGCGCGCTACTCAGTGTCTCATCTGTTGACACACATTTAATTTATAGTACATTTAGTGTCCCGTACACTAGTGTACAGTACGATTTTTTTAACCGTGCCCTCGGCTCGGCTAGCGCTCGGTGGGCTGGCGGTGTAGCGGAGAGGGATTGTAAAGGCAGTTCCACAAACTTCGAATAAACAAAAGTGATTGAATAATTATTCGAATAAAATGATTGAAATAAAAACTACTTGAATGAGTAATAGACTACTTGTCTCTTGTTCGAGTATTTGAATAATAATACTGTGGTGTGGTTGAGGTAAATGCCAGACATCAAGTAGGCCTACTTCCCCCCAGGAAGGAAGTTTTCCCCGGAATCTAACTCCAGACATCCGTACCGAGCAAACCGTAAGTCAAACGAAAAAATGTTTCAAATAAAATATTTAATTTGGACCTTTATCTAAAACTTTCTCGCGAACACTTTGTCTCTGACCAACAAATAAAAAACTTTCCAGCGGTGTGAAAATTTCATGTCATTATTAAAGTACATTGTTGTAATATTGATTTTTAAAATATGAAATAGGTTTTGTAATGGATTTTCTTTTACATCATACCAATCGTATGGTTCTTATCTGCGTATCCGTGAAAGTTTTATAATTTTACTTCGCTGCTAAGTGTATTAAATGAGAGTGTTATTGAAGCTCGGTTTTCGCTGTTTCACGCCGCTCGGCTCGGTTTTCGTGGAGAAAACTAGAGTAGACAGAGTGATTTCTAACGTTATCATTCAGGTTAGTACATCGTGGCCGAGGGCACGGTTAAAAAAATCGTACTGTACCGTACACCGGTGTCTCGTCTGTTGTTAGCCTTGGTGGCGGACGAGTTCGTTAGTCAAAACAATCCAACAACTGAGAGCGAAGCGAAGCAGTCCATAATCCGAAACTACAAGGTCGCAGCGCGTGAGCCGGGGTCCAGGCTAATTCTACTAATATATTTCGTACTCGTTGGCAGCTATCAAATAATTTCTCAAATATTTGGTTGAAACCCTAAAACGTTTTTTGGTCCAGCTGCTTGATCGAATTGTTTTTAGTTAGTATTTAATTAAAGGTAGCCTATCCAACGTGAACTTATTTGTACAATATTTAGCTGATCTTTTTATCCGTTAATTTTTAATACATGAGGCTTTAATTATTTTCCGTTTGTAAAAGTTTCTCCGATGTAAGTATTTTTGCCTCTTCTCAATCGAACCTGCGATTTTAGTCCAGTAAATCCGTATCCCAAAAGGGGGGCTCAGATGCAAAAGGTAGGGTAGTTCTGATTTTTTGGTATGTTGTATGTATAGGGGCACTATTTAAAATTCCAAGTTTTCGACCTCGGGCGTGCTCCGCGCGCGCCACCGGCGCTGAAAAACCCCGATTTTTTGACCTTGTTCTAGTTTTTTCAAATTTCAGCATGAAGGACTGGTTTGACAAAAAAAATCAATCAGTCCTTTTTTAAAGAACAGTAAATTTGTCACAATTTAAAATGAAAATCATCTTCCTGAGTATAATACTGTTTGAGTTACAGCCATTCAAAATGTGAGCAAATTTACAACAAATTTCAAAATCTTAGTTTTTACATAGTATGTTTGTTTTTTTGCTGTGAAATAAGGAGTTTTAAGCAAAACTGATAAGGGCTAACTTTAAAGTAGAGAAAAGTAGCTTAAATGTGTGACTAAAATGGGGTTTCTACCATGAATATAGCTTCTGAGATACAGCTGTTTGAATTTTTTGTACACTTCCAAGAAATAAATAATGTGAAATGTAAAAAAAAACAATTGTAATTGAAAAATTCAAGTTGTTGGTAGAAGTGTACAATTTTAAATTTATTCACATCAAATTACGTTTATTTTAAATGAAAGAGTTTATATTTATGAAAATTAAAAATGTTACATTAAATACTGTTTGAGTTACAGCCATTAAAATTTTGAGTAAATTATTGAAAAATTTAAAAAATTGTTAGATTTCAGAGAGTATTTGCGCTGTTTTACTGTTAAACTATAATTTTTCAGCAACATTAATAAGGACTAACTATAAATTAGAGAAATGTAACTTTAATCTGTGACAATGTGGCGTTTCTATCTTTAATAGCTTGTAAGGCAACGCTGTTAAAATGCTGCTAGTTTTACTATATATATTTTATCTTTCTTCATTATAAGACTGGTGGATAGTCTGGAACAGAAGTATTGAAGGTGACAGAAAATAAGTACTATAGGTAGATGAGTCATCCTGGGTCATGGATTGTGACAGTGGTGTTCAAATGAAAAGGTTTGTTGACGATTGTGAAGTGCGAAGAAGGGGATGTGGGCTCTGAACTCCCTTCCACAGAAAGAGTTTGTGGGGTGGGTTAGTTCCAGATATTATTATCTCTTATATCTTGGTATTATTATCTCTGTTCAACTGTTAGTTGTGTGCTGTCTTTTGTGCTTTAAATCACGCGTAGTTTTGGTAAATACAGTTTCGTCAAATTTCTACCTTGAATTTTAGGTTGTTATACATAATTGTAGTGTTATTGTGTTATAGTGTTATACAGTTTACTAGTGTTTAAGTGATTTATCGCATGGTGTAACAAAGTGTTTTTTTAAGTGACTGCAATATTTCTGGCTCCTCAACTTCCAAGGGTTGAGTATAAAAATATTTTCCTGTAGAAAAAATCCTGTAGAATGGGGATGGGTGCAGTCTGAGCGAGGCCTCAGCCCAAAGAAAATGGAAAAAGACCCGGCCCCACAAACCCTCCTGAAATTCATTTCGTGTACCTGCAAGAAAGGATGTAGTAATTCGTGTGGATGTCGGAAAGCAGGACTGAAATGTTCAGCAATATGTTCATTTTGCTGTGGTGAATCGTGACAATGTGTCAGAAATAGAACTAGACTTCATTTCTCCCGAAATTGAAACATTATGCGAATTGGAGGATGATGATAATGATGATGCAGAGAGTGTTTGTGTTGTTCCCCCTTTCAATGTCAAGTGTCAACCATCTGAGAAGGAAAAGGGCAGAGAATTAGAAAAAGAACTTACCTCAATCCCAGGCCCTTTAAAGAGGTGGCGGATATAATATTTAGGTATTTAATTATTTTATGTAACAATTTTTATTTTCCTATAAAGTAAACCTCGGTTAACCTTACTAGAGGGAACAAATCCGCTTCGGATAACATTTTTTTCGGTTAAGCCATGATCATCTAGCACGAAGGCATTGAATGTCAAACAAATTAAAAAAAAATTTTATGCTACACTTATGTTCTTTATTTAAGTGAAAATTACATTTTTATGATTACGGTACATCAATGTACAGTATACTGTAATTAATATTTTGTAGCATATGAATTACTCATGCAAAAACTCAGTAAGTTTTATTTGTTTCTTGTATGGCTCCAAACGTTTTCGAGCAGCGATGTCCGGCCATCTTTTCATTAGAAGGAGCTCAGCCGTCGTTTAATCACTGTGTGAAAAGAAATAAAAACAATTACGACATATTAGGGATGGGGGTTTGTTTATTTCGCGGTTTGGAACTTCTAACTTTTTACGAGTCCTGAGAAAACTGAAATTAACGTTTGACATTGGCACATTTTTTTAAAGCCGCTACTTAATTTGTAATAAATGTTTAAGATGTAGAAAAAGGTTTTAATTTTGATTTTTTTTTATAATAACATTTTACATACAATATAATATGGCTTATTATTTTTGGATTTCCGATTTTTGGAGGCGTTTCGGATAACCCGGGTTTCGGTTGACCCGAGTTCGGTTAACCGGGGTTTTACTGTATATAATCTTTAATTTAAAATACATTAAACTTGATGTGATTGTATATAGTTGTACAATTTTAATTTTTCAATTACGTTTTTTTTTAATTTCATATTATTTATTTATTGGAAGTTTACCCAAAATTCAAACAGCTGTATCTCAGAAGTTATTCATGGTAGAAATCCCATTTTGGTCACATATTAAAGATACCTTTCTCTATTTTAAAGTTAGTCCTTATCAGTTTTGCTGAGAAACCCTTATTTCACAGCAAAAAAACAAAAATACTTTGTAAAAACTAAGATTTTGGAAAATTTTGTAAATTTGCTCAAATTTTGAATGGCTGTAACTCAAAAAGTATTATCCTCAGGAAGATGATTTTAGTTTTAAATTGTGGCAAATTTACTGTTCTTTAAAAAAGGACTGGTTAATTTATTTTGTCAAACCAGTCCTTAATGCTCAAAATGTGAAAAAACTAGAACAAGGTCAAAAAACTCTGGGGTTTTCGGCGCCGGTGGCGCGCGCGGAGCACGCCCGAGGTCGAAAAATTGGAATTTTAAATAGTGCCTCTATACATACAACATACCAAAAAATCAGAACTACCCGACCTTTTGCATCTGAGGATGTACAGATTGACTAGGCTATTTTCCGACAAAATATGCACGGCTATTTTCGATTTATCTACGTAGCTTTTTAAACGATGTTTTTTGTTTGTTCATTTAATCTAACATTGAACGCAGACTAACATACTGGAAATATTATCAGGGCCAATATTGAAGTATAAAACTCGAGGGCGATTTCCGTACAGAAACCCAGCGTAAACTGATTCTTGCACAAGACAAGTACACGTTACACGATGCGATGTACATGTTACTGGCTGCAAGGAGAAGCTTGATTTAATTAGCCAACTAATAAGGCAGCCTTAGCCGGAAGCCGATAGCTTCCGCTACCCGAGACCATTAGCGGAAGCTCCATGTCAAGACCAATCTATTAAGTAATTTGATTGGTACAAGATAATATTGGTTCGCAGGCGTCAACTGCAGGTTGATCCAATTTGAGCAGGATTATAATCCTAAATCCTTAATGCGTTTACTGTCCAGGATCGTTAGACAATGTAAGAAGTTTTTAAAATTAGCTCAAAAAGAAACCTTCCCGATCCGTTTCAATAAATAATGAATTTGTAAAAGGGAAACGTAAGATCTTTAAATAATAAAACAATTTTAAAGGCATTCTATTTGTATCCAAGTCACAAATAGATATAATTAAATTTATCTGTTATCCGTCGTGTGTCTTAGTTCTGCATTTGTTTATAACGCGTTTCGTAACAGATGTTTCATCTTCAGATTTGTAAAAAATCATTAAGGGTGCGCAATACCACTCGATCAAAAGCATCAACATACAGTGAGAGGAGTCAATCTATAAAAGGCGGGCGGCCTATGATATTACATTGGTAAGACGCTCGAGCGCGACTAGAATAACGCTTGTACACACTTTCGTTTTAAACATATTTAAAATATTAAACATATTGATTGTGACTTCTTAATTGTATTAAAGTAGAAGAGGGGTTACATTATAATAGGAGAGTAACTAATAAATATTATTAATATTTCCTACAACTATACAAATTTTTGATCGATTTTGAACAATTTGCACCAAACATGTCAATCAGTGCAAACTTATAGTTGCACGAAAAAAGTTTTGAAAAATTTTGAAAAACAACCCCCTTTTTGGTAAAAAAAACCCCAAAAATAGTTATTATTATTATTATTAGCTAAACGAGAATTTTTAGAAAGATGCGGTTTTTTGAACATGGTAGGGTACATTAAGGGCTACAAATAAGCAAAATTTTATCAAAATCTTTAGAGCCGATTTTTTATAAAAATATATAACTGTTTTTTGGGAGGGTTTTGGTTAAAAAGGGGGTTGTTTTTCAAATTTGTTAAAATGTTTTTTCGTGCATCTATACACGCCTAATTGAACTGTTTGGTGCAAATTTGTTCGAAATCGATCGAATAGTTTTCTTATTGTTTTTGTTTTTGCCTTATGGACTGGTTATATATATATATGTAAAAGTAATTACCTTTCTTTTATAATTTCCGCTCACAGTCCTTTTCTTAATTAATTAAGTCACCACTTAATTTCCGTCACCAAGTGAATTAATTAAGAAAATGACTGTGAGCGGAAATTATAAAAGAAAGGTAAATAGTTTTCTCTCTAGCTTTGTATACATACAGACATTTTGTAAAAACCACTTTTTTGGACTCAGGGGGTCCCAAAACGGATATTTCCACAAAAATCTCAACATCTATTTTTTTTGCGATCACTATACTTTTTCTATACTATAGTACAGTGAGAAAGTAAAATTTTTACAGTTAACACGGTGTATTAAATAAAAAAAAAACTAAGAGTATCCTTGTTTCGCTATACTATGCCCGTTCACCCCAGTTTACTAAAAGCCACATTAGTGCCTCCACTGTTTATTTATTAACGATCCCATTTACCGGAGTCGGGGCTTTTTTGTGGATCAAATTACAACAAAACCACCATCGGAACAGTTCTTATAACAAGATGTAATGACTACACATTAAGAATATGGCGATAGTTAGGCTCTAAAACCAATGACGCTATTAATACCACTTGACGTATTTAATTGTATATTCCGTCAGGTCATCCATATTCAGGTCATTCTTTATTGTTGATTTTTCGAAGGATGCGCTGAACTTATCCATCTTCAATTAGGAAATAATATGATAATATTGTCAATTTAAATTTACCTTTAGTCTTTAGGCTTCGAGAGACTTGTGTGGTAGAAAATGTTCAACCATAAAGAATTGAGACTGATTTTACAAAATTCAGAAAACTTTATTGCAACGAAATCCTTACGGCCGAGAAAATTTAATAGTTAAGTTTTGTTCAACCCAGAATCCTATACCAACAAAGTAAACTCAACAATATTGTATGTAAATATGATTTTATTATCTTTAACTTAGCTATTGTCCTTCATCCGATTGTTTTGACAGACACCATCCGATAGGGAATCAAAAGAACTACAAAAATCGTTTATTTTTCTTAAAATAGATCACTGTTAAACTTCATGCCAAATTTGAACTCAATCGGTCAATCATGTCTCTAGACACGAAATATTTTGTAAAAAAACCGTCGGATATCTGGAAAACGACGTATTTCCGGACCTTCGTTCATAGGAACAATTTTGTTTTTTTTTGCAGGTCTGTATCATCTCCTGAAGTTGTGCCAACGTCTTGCGAAACACCCTGTATTTAAGGATTTAACTCAAAAACTGACCATCCGATTTGATGAAGCTTTAACCGAAACCTTTAACGTTAAACATATAGACGCGTTTCAGCGTGGTTTTGTTCAATATAAGGCTACGAGTGTAACGAAAAGTGAAACCAAATAATCTTTATCCACGATGGCTAAAGTGTTAAAGATTAATACGAATATCAAGCGGGAGTCATTTTGGTATTAAATAGGAATGAAAAAGAATAAACGACAATATTTATCCATAACAGTTAAGGCCTACATCATGTCGAGAGAACGCTAATAGATTAACTTAGTGTACGAAAACTGCGTTGTACACGGTTTGGCGGTATTCTTTCTTAAAAGGCTCGGGTCCCTGAATTCAAAACGGCTAAGTTGGCTACCAATAACCTAACCTTACCTCCACTCTTAAGCATTTTTGTGTGTTATTTTCGTCAAAAAACGAAGGTGTATTTTTTTCTCTTAAAGTAAAATAGATTGTGGGTGTTGATTGTCAAGGTTTTTTGAAGTGATAACTTCTATTGGCCCGTTGGGCACTTTCGACTTGGCTATGTTTTTGAAATCTCGCGTCACGCCAGATTTCTCGCGAGATCTTGCATCACGCCAGATTTCCCGCGAGATCTCGCGTCACGCCAGATTTCTCGCGAGATCTTGCATCACGCCAGATTTCCCGCGAGATCTCGCATCACGCCAGATTTCTCGCGAGATCTCGCGTCACGCTTTTGTTTAGACACAAGTCAGATCGTGGAGAGGGAATATTATTAATACATTATTTACATTTACTAGCATAGCAATCAAATCAACACATAAGAATTAGTTAATATAATATAACAGCTGATTTCGCCCATCATCTGTAATTCTTAAACAAAACCCAGCGTAGAGTATATTTTGGGGTTATGTTTACAACTTCAACCATTAAAATTTCTTGTGATGTTAATTTTCTTATATATTAGTTATACAACTAATGTAGGCTTCTATAACTATAAGTTATATGGGCTTCTACACGTTATAAGATTTGCTTTGGGGTTATAAACTGTATATAAAAATAAAACTAACCTTTGATCATCAATATATTCGTTTATACAAATTTAAAGAAGGATACCTACTGTTTAACTTCGCAAACATTCGTACATCTTTGTATAACATATTTGATTATTAATTTCTTTACTGTAATATTAACAACTTCTAAATCATTTGATCTATCAATATGAAATAAAAGGTAATTAAAAGATAATATTTTTACCTTTCTTTAAATATATAATAACGGATATAAATAAACAATTTGAACAAATAGGCCTACAGTTTTATAATCCTTATAATTGTACACATTTACCGAGTTAAAAATCCCCGTAGTCATAGAAGTTATCACTTCCAACGTGTGGTCTTAAGCACACCCAATTAATTTTTTTTGCAATATTTCTTTTTGTAACTGAATAAAAATTCATTAAGTTTATTATTTATATCATACGTTTATAAAAACAATAAAACGGGTTTTGAAAATGTACTCAGCAATCAACATCCGCATATAACAATACGTCAAAGTGAAACCAAATTTTTAAATTTATTTCACGAATTAACGGGAAAAATGACTGCTCTTATGGGAATCAGATTCAATATGGCGGACAGGGTATCACCCCCTTAAGAAGAGAAAATTATCCCATTTAATATAAGAGAGGTGCAGAAGGGGTTTCTTAATTGTGTCCAAAGTAACCCAACCCAATTGCGCTATCACATTCCAGAATACATCCGCTCCAGCTCGCTTCCGCCAATAATCTCCGGGGCGATTTGGGGCATCGCCGCCCGCGCCCCATCTTCACTAGAGGCGAAGTAAATGTAAACAGATTATTGTATACTCTGATGTTGTCACGGAAATTACAAGGGATTTGATTAGGACAGTGGCACTTGTGTCGTGATAGGGTGGGGAGGGGTAACGGTGACAAGGAACCTGACGCATGCGTAGTAGAGCCAGAGTGAGTCGCAGGAGTGATTTAATAAAATAGAGACATATGAAATTCTACTCACCAAATGCTACCAGAACATTTTTACAGGTGGTGGAATGACAGCTGATTACACTTACCTGAAAGCGAAACAAACACAATGTGTTAAAATAATAATTTATTTTGTAATGTACAGGGTGATTCAGGAAAAAACTTTCAGGACGTGTTCTACTAGTGAAAGTAAAGAAAAAAGTGCATACTAAAGGTACAAACAGGGTGGAGCCGGGATGTACGCTGGTAGCCGGGATGGTAGCTTACTCGCTTACTAGATGAGTACCTGGCTGGAACGAGGGGGTCACACAATAGCGCTGTACGCTTATACGCTTAGTAGCTTGTTGTCGTTCAACATGGAAGCACTAGATGAAATGCTGCTGCTTGAAAGTAACGCTATGAAGTGGTTTTTAATGTTAAATGACCGTGAGTTTCAAGTGCATCCTGTCAACATGGAAAGAGAAGACTATGGTGAGTTTTATCACCTGTACAAAACATTGAGAAACTACCCAGAAAGGTTTTTTGAATACCTTCGGATGGGCATTGAAACATTTGATTACATCGAAGGTTTAGTATCGCCCAAACTGCAGAAGAACTGGTGTAATTTGCACTCCAATCCCATTACACAGGAGGAACGGCTCGTTGTAACCCTGCGTTACTTAGCGACTGGCACATCTTTCAAGAGCCTATCTTTTTCATTTAGGATGGGTGCTTCAACCGTAGGAAGTATTGTAAAAGAGACTGTCGAAGCTTTGTGGGAGGTGTTGCAACCTATACATATGCCGGTACCAACTGCAAAGGATTTTGAAAACATAGCTAAAGATTTCGAACAAATGTGGAACTACCCAAACTGTATAGGATGTATAGATGGTAAACATGTGAGGATTATTGCACCAGCAGATTCAGGCACAATGTTTTACAACTATAAGCATTTCTTTTCGGTTGTTTTACAAGGTGTGGCAGACAGCAACTATCGTTTCACTACTATAGACGTAGGAGGTTTTGGCAAACAGAGTGATGGTGGAACATTCCGTACATCCGACATTTATCAAACCCTTAAAAACAACGACCTTCAGCTTCCCTATAAGACTCTACCTTTATCAAACATTCAAACTCCTCTTGTTCTACTTGGAGATGATGCTTATCCTTTGATGGAAAATCTAATGAAACCCTACAATGAGGCTAACCTACTACCCGATGAAGAAATGTACAACAAAAGACACTCGAGGGCAAGAAAATCGGTGGAATGTGCTTTTGGAATTTTGTATGCCAAATGGAGAATATTTTCAAAAGCAATAGAGACAAAAGAAACAACTGCCGACAAGATAATAAAATGTTGCTGTGTGTTACAAAACGCAATAATTGACCGTGAAGGTATCGAACATCACTTGAAGGAGATTATACCATTTCCTAGCAAAATGACTTTGAACCATGGTTGTGTTAGAGGTCGTCATCCAACACATGCAAAACAAGTACGTGACTTACTGAAAATGTATTTCAGTGCGAATCCTATAGAATTTAAAAACTGAGAACAAGGTGCCATGAGAATCAAGAGAAACAAGTTCTATAAACTGTTTTCATTTAAGTTTTTCAAACAGTTTAATTTTTATTTTGTTTTTTCATTTTACTTTTTAATCTATACTTTACTATTGAAGGAGCTTTGAATTGTAAATAAAATGTATCTTAATTGATCTTAAGAGCTTTAACTGTGACGGAACACAAACTGTGTGTAAAACCTCTGGTAAATGACATGTGTAATTCAACACTTAACAACTTTGATAACTGTATTGCTGTAATATTGTTGTAAATAAATTTCTGGTGAATAAATTTGATTTGTTTATTATTTTAATATCTTGTTACTACCTTCATATTACGGCCCTCAAAAAAAAGTGTTTCGTTTACGGTAACTAATTGATAATTAGTTTGATTATACGGGTTTTGAAATTTTACTAGTGTTGATAATTACTTATCATTCAGACATGTCAATTTTTAATCCTAGGCTGAAAATTATAACAGCTTTCAGTAGCCCGAATGTTGTTATTGAAGCTGTGACTCTTGATACACTTTTTTTGAACCGTATGAAGGACCTCATTTCAATGATTTAATTCTTTCAGAAATGATAACTTTTTAATGTTATTACAAGTATTTCTAAATTACAAAATTCAAAAATAATGAAAAAATAACGAGGATATAAATACGTAGGCATTTGTTACAAAATGTTATTTTAATAATCAATGATAAGCAAAATTTTAACAGAAAATTACAACTGCATAAACCAATGATAGGAACTGAAATCACATCTACAAATTGTGGTATTTTCTATAGTCTTCTTCATACTGATGGTTTTCTTCCAGTAGTGATTGGGAAGGAGGCTGTGTCATAACAGGAGAGTCATTCGCCTGCAGTTGTTCTATTTCAATTGAGGTTGCACTTGGGAAGTATTCGAGCGAAGAATCAAGCGTCGATGGTGTGCTTCTACTAGTAGTGTTGGTTGAGGTGATTGGTCTGTTTGAGACAGGTCGGAAGACGTAGTCATCAGAATAAGCAAAACGTTGAACTAAATCTTGTACCTGTCCTCTAAAGAGCAATTTACGCTCTGGTCTGATTGATTTGACATGTGGAAGCAGGCTAAAGAAGAAGTTTTTGTCTTCATCCATTAGGGTTGGCTCAATGACTGGTTCAACTTTTCTCGCCTTTAAAATGTCTAATTTTTGTTTTTCAATCTCGATAAAAGCGTTACCAATGGCTTCATTTCGATTTCTTCGTTTTCTGCTAGGAATGGAGTATCTAGGTTCTTCAACAAACGTTTCATCAAGCGCTTCTTGTTCAAGGTCATCGGCAGCAGTTTCGTTGTCATCGTCAGGTCCATGATTCATTTCTGTAAATTCACCTACCTGGTCTACTGGTTCAACCATGATAGTACCAGTCGGGCTTATTGATCGCGGAGAATTTGTTTGTGACTGGAGAGGTCGTGAGGAAGTGGAAGTGCGTTGAGTAAGATTACCAGTGGAAGATCTATTCTTCATTTGATTTAGGAGAAACTTCATTGACTCATAGTGTGGCCAGTTCGACTTGAATAATTTGTTTCCTCCTTGATCCCCAGATTTCGGTTTCGGTGTCTTGGCACACTCAGCTCGGAAATAATCTCGTAAATATTTCCACTTTTTCTGCGCAGCATCACCTGAAAACCAAACGATTTTGTTTAATCATGGGCAATAAACACATGGTTCGTTCTATAATATGTTCCACTTTTAGATGGCATTATGGAACATGGGCGGATCCAGCCCGATACAAAGGGGGGGGGGGCTGTGCTGTGATCAACCGAGGGGGGTCTGAGGGGTAGGCCCCCCCAGCGAAGGGGGTCCGGGGACCCTCGGGAAAAAATTGAAAATTTGGTCGCTTAAAAACACGTTTTTAGCTATTTTACGACTCAGAATACAGACAAAATTATGCTAGGTTTCTGATCTGACTTAATTTTTATCAAGCAATATTGTAATGTTACAAATTCTAAGACGCTAAATTGATAAAGAGCTGAACTCAAAACAAATATTGCAACTTTCTACTTTAGTAAAAAAAAAAAAACACACACACACACCCTCACACACACACACACACATACACAAAATTATGAAAATTTGTAAAGCAACAAAATTAAAAGATTGGCCATTTGTAAATAATTAGTAGGCTTAATTGATAATATCGCAATAATTATTTGAATCATTTTCGACATGACAGGCCTCTCCCACACTGCACTGACTACACAGCTGACTCACTGTGGTGAGTGAACGCTACAGTCAGCGCACTGGAAGATCGGCCCACTACCCACTACGAAACGGATTTCAGCAATAGCCTTGTTTCTGTGTTCTCGGATATTAATATTATATTATTTATTATTTATTTATTATTATTATTATATTATATTATTTCGCTAGACCAATAATTTATTTAAATTCTTTGTAATATGAAATTATTTTTTGTTACGCTTACTGATGAAATGCTGCTGCTTGAAAGTTCTAGACCGCGAGGAGTAGCAATTCAGACCAATAAACTTTAATAAGTTATTGCTTACGCTATGTGCTTAAAAAATTCTACTGTATCATGCCTTGGTGTAATAAATTAACAGTTTAATTAAATATAAAGGTTAAATATTATTTTGATGAAATTTTTTTTTCTGATAACCATAATGTGTGTGATAAAGGTATAGTGATAATTGTATACATAATGGTAATAGTAACAATAAACTGAACTTACGTGTGACGTTTAGTTCGATGGCGATTTCATTCCACAGCTTCGTTAAAATGTGACGGTTATGGTGATCAGGATGAGCCTGATTCCATATTGCCACTCTGTGTAGCACTTCTGTGATTAGTTTGTCTACGTCCATACTATAAACTATGAATCAATATTTACAATATCAATAAGTTACAAAACACGACAGTACTTAGCCGGCACAGCAAAACACTCACAACACGGCAAGGCGCACGCTGGCTTGCATAGAACAGACCACCTGTTGTCAGTATGGCGGGAACTAGTGCGCATGCGCTGGCCACTCTACCTAGCTTAGAGCTATGTAAACAATCGGGGTAACTATTATAATTCCTACCATCTAGGCTCCCTGCTCACATCGAGGTAACCAGCCAGGCTCCAATGTGCAAGGGCACATATGTTTCAATGGGAGGATTGTTACATAGCAGTAAGCGAGTAAGCTACCATCCCGGCTACCAGCGTACATCCCGGCTCCACCCTGTTTGTACCCTAACGTTAGTGAACCTAACTAAAGCCGGAATTGTAAACAGTTATGTTTAATAAATAAATAATTCAAATTTAATTTTAATTGGGTTTAATTGAATTTATAGGTTCGGAAATGCTTTGCTTTTCAGTTAACCGCCATTTTTTTTACAATATATTTAATATCTTTGGACGTAGGAAATATTTTAGACGCAAATTTTATATGAATATTTAGTGTGATATCTTTTAAAAATTTTTAAAAAACCAAAACTTTTTTAATATATTTTAGAAATGGCGGCCGTTTGAAATGCTTAATGCAAAATATCTCGAAAACCCCTAACTTAACAAAAACATTTAAGAAACAAAACCTTTTTTGATTAGCTAAAAACTAGAAATATTGTTTCTTGGTACTTGTCCATAATATCCAAAATTACTCCAGTACCAAATTATGATAAAAATCGTTTGAATAAAGTCCTTAATAAATTATCACAAAAAGGTTTTTATTACTCTAAAACAAAACTTTATTTTTGGAAACACAGTTTTCAAATAACTTAACATACTAGTTGTTCTTATATCTGATGATACTTCTCGATAGAATACACTGGATGCCCAATTTAAGTGAGCCATTGGAATCTCCAACGGAACAAGATGTACAGAAGACTTTAAATGGGGGAATTTCACCTACTTTTTAGTGACCATTAAAATTATGAATTTTAAATTTCAAAACTTTGCCGCCATGTTCCAATATGGCGGACAACTTTTGAATTTCTTATTGGAAAATCGTGTATTATTTCGGGTTATAAAAGTTATTATAAGACTTTTTTGTTGTTGGTGTTTTTTTATACATCCAACTGTTTAAAAGTTACAGGGGTATAAAGTTTTAAAAACACCCTAACTGACGAGCGGATGATATTTTGATCCAATGGAAATGCTCTAAACATTAATAAAGCATTTTTTTGACAAACAAATAACTTTTTAAAATTAACAACTACGGATTTTGTTATTTTTTAAAACCGTAATACAAGAGGAATAAGTGACAAAACTACAAATATGTCACACATGAAAAATTAAGTTGATAACAGATAAACCAAAATCAAATTTTTTTGACAAACAAATAACTTTTTAAAATTAACAACTACGGGTT
>JAGFPH010002986.1:112437-141916 GCA_018207615.1 Philaenus spumarius | reverse complement strand
TGTCACACATGAAAAATTAAGTTGATAACAGATAAACCAAAATCATAATTTTTTTACAATCAAATAACTTTTTAAAATTAACAACTACGGGTTTTTGTTAATTTTTTAAAACCACAATACAAGAGGAATAAGTGACAAAACTGCAAATATGTCACACAAGAAACAGATAAACCAAAATCATCATAAAACATAGGGTGTTCCATAAAAAATTCGAAAGTCGGCAAAAATTCTGGAATATAAAACCATAAAAACGGTACTTTAAAATGAAAACTTGTAGCCTAGTAATCAAAGGGCTTTCGTCGAGAATGAGAATCAACAGCTGATATTGAACATATGTATCAACGGTTAGAAACTAACAAAAACCGTACTTGTTGATTTTAAAAAGTTATTTGTTTGCCTAAAAACGTGCTTTATTAGTGTTGAGAGCGTTTTCGTTGGATCAAAACGTTTCCATATCAAAATATCGTCTGGTCAGTTAGGGTGTTTTTAAAACTTTACAGCTCTCTACCTTTTACACGGTTAGTCGCATCGAAAAACCACCAAGAACAAAAAAGTCTTAAAATAACTTTCAAAACCCGAAATGATCATAGAATACAGGGAGTTCCAAAAGAAATTCGAAAGTTGTCCATGATATTGGAAAATGGCGGCAAATTTTTGAAATTCTAATTCATAATTTTAATGGTCACTAAAAAGTCTTTGAAGTCCCCCATTTAAAGTTTGCTGTTGGCCTACATCTTGTACTTTTGGAGATACCAATGTTGGCCCAGTTAAAATGGACATTATGTATAAAGTAAGGTGTGTTTTTGCGTGTCTCAATTATCAACGTAATAATTTATTTCATAATTTAAATGAAAACGAAAGATAATTTTAAAATTGTATTCTCAACAAAAAATTTACCATGTGATTTTTTAATAATTCATTTAACAATTTATTTATTTTGAAATCACGTTTTATTGTCAATTCGTGACAAATATCATTTACATAATAGACGCTTTTAATTGACTAATGAGGGTGTAAAAGTCTATTTTGATTGCACTCTAATATACAACTAATATATATTAGACTACATTACACTCTCTTCTTGGTTTTCTAAAGTACATCTATGCACGACTACCAGCGCCCTGATTCGCTACCCACACTTCAGTATAAACAGGGCAGTTTTTGTACAAGTTGCTAGCACACAAAAACCTTACCAGTAACCCTCATCCGTGTTCAAAGTTTACTTTCATGTTTAAATATCTTTTCATCTGGGAAGTGCAGTTCAGAGTGAATGAGTTTAAATGTGCATAAAAACAAAGTAAAGCGCGCCCAATGCACGTAACAAGTTTTCACAAAACGAACCTTTGAAAGGCAGAGGGAAATGCCTATACCGCCAATATTAAATTAATCAAGTTAAGGTACACTTTTCTGATAGACTATCAGGACTACAAGTTTGAAATTTCTAGGGTGTTATTAGGCATACCTTTGTTGGTAATCTGAACCAATGCTGGGTATTTCGTAACTCTTATGACATATTTTCTGGGATTGTTCCTGGGCCCAAAGTGAACACCAAATCACTGTTCATTTGTCTAAAATCGTTTCGGTTGTCCTACTGTGACCAAAATGATTTCGTTTATTAAAAAAGGCATATCTAAACGGTACCAGAAACTGGCACATACTTTCACACAAACATATTTAAATTATTAAACAGATTCACTGTGACTTCATAATTGTATTCAAGCAGGAGAAGGGAACAATTAAAATAGGAGGTAACTAATAAATATTATTATTATTTCCTATAACTATAAAACTATTCGAACAAATTTGCACCAAACATGTAAATTACACCTGTATAGATGCACAAAAACGGTTTTGAATTTTTTTTAAGAACAATCCCCTTTTTGGCCAAAAAACCTCCCAAAATCGGTTATTATTACTAGCTAAACGAGACATTTTAGAAAGATGCGGTTTTTTTTTTTGCGTATAGAAGGGTACATTAAGGGCTACAAATAAGCCAAATTTTATCAAAATCGTTAAACTTTTTTATAAAAAAAATAACGGATTTTTTGGAGTTTTTTGGTAAAAAGGGGGTTGTTTTTCAAATTTTTTCAAAACCTTTTTTCGTGCATATATACAGGCCTAATTGACATGTTTGGAGCAAATCTGACCGATTTGACTCAGGGGGTCCCAAAACGGATATTTCCACAAAAATCTCAACAACTATTTTTTTTGCGATAACTTTACTTTCTCTATACTATAGTGGAGTGAGAAAGTAAAAAAATACTTAACAAAATAATACCAAATTGTTATCAACACTTTGGATTAGTATTACCTACATGGTGACAAAATTATGTTGACTTGACTTAAATGTTTTGAAAACAGTGGTTTGGTGTTTACTTTGGATCCAGGAACAATCCCAGAAAATATGTGGCAAGAGTTAGGAACTGCCCTGTATATCAAAATTTATGTTTGTTTCTTTGTCCTCTATAGACTCAAAAAATATTCCTTCGATTTTACTAAAAATTTCACACTTTATTCATATCATTCCCAGGAGTGTTTAAACATACAATTACTACAGTCCAAGGGGTTGAAATGGGGTACAATAAATATAAATTACACTAAATTCCAACAAGCTATAAATATAAAATTATGTAATATTATTTTTAAGGTTTATACAAAACTAGAAATTTGATTACTTAAGTAAAGGGATGAAGTGTAATAACTACCATCAACATTAAATATTAATCCATGTACTTACTTTTTCTATATTCTCAAAAACTACTTAAATTTACACATCTCAGTACCAGGATTTTTTAAAGAATATGGTCGCTACAAACAAATATATGGGGTAGTTACCCCTAAACAATAAATATAAATTGCACTAAATTCATATAAACTATAAAGCTAAATTATTTAATATTTTTCTTAATTGACATAAAAAACATTTTCAATTTGATTACTTTAGTAAAAATTATGAAATGGGATAACTACCCTTAAAGTAAAATCAAGCATAGCGAAGCAATGCCTGGTCCACTAGTTTTATTATATTATTGGTTTTGTGATTTTCTCTATGTTTTTATTTTTAAAACAAAATACTGAAACATTTCTTTAAAAACCATTCCTTTTTTGTTCATTTTTTGTTTTATGTTTAAGTTATAAACATAAAAATGGGTAATAAGAAACACTGAAGCCCCAACCACAAGTTCGGTGAATAAAACTACACAAATAAACTGAAACACATTTATTGACATAGCTATTCTAGAATAGCTATATCAATACATGTGTTTCAGTTTATTTGTGTAGTTTTATTCACCGAACTTGTGGTTGGGGCTTCAGTGTTTCTTATTGTTTAAATTCATCACAGTACTCATTGAACGTCTATAAAAATGGGGGAAAATATTAAATGGGTATGCGTAAAAAATGTTAGACCTGAAGCATTAGTAGTTCTAGAGCGAAGCACACTTTAATACAGGGTACATGTGGTAGGACTAGGCATACTATTTAAAAAGTCAAGGCAAGGACAAGAAGATGACCTAACTCATTATTTATAAATTTAATTCACAGGTTTATTCGAAGGAGTGAATAGAGTGGTACCTTCCTGAAGACAAGATACCGGGTTCAGATCTCGGCTAGGGACCAAGTCGCTTTTCATATCTGTTTTTTGAGGGTAGGAGGGCGGAAGTAAAGCAATCGGTGGTTGGCTCGCTTCCAAGCTGACGGGATATGACTAGTTACCTGGTCTCCGGCTTGAGATGTTTTGAATACTTTGACTAATGTATATATCAGACAATTATTCTGATTATGTAATTTTAAAGGTTAGGACAGTTAAAATGTGGAAATCATTTAGTTTTTTAAATTTGTTTTTTAACTAAGTTTTTTTTTTGACTTAACTCAAATCCAAAGTTTGCGATTTGTTGTCTTATTCAATAATGCAAGTATCAAAAAAGTAAAACGCTCACCACATTCAAAGCTTAATTACCTTTAAAATAATTATCTTTTTAATTTTGCTTATGACGAAAAAATCTACTTTATTGTGAAAGCATGTACACGCCGAATTTGTGTTCCAACTCGAGTGTTTAGCCTGCACTCTAAGGCCCAGCGCACACGGTGTGACTGTTTTTACAGCAACTGTTGCAAACCAGTTGCGACTGCAACCAGTTTGCAACTGAAACAAAGCTTCTGTCCGCACACGGTGCAACTGTTTTACAACTACAGTTGCGTTATATTGTGCAATCAGTGGAGTGCAGTGAAGTTATAACACTCAAGTTATAGTCGTTTTTAAGGCCTTCCTTGTTTGTCAAGTGCAATAACAATGTCAGACTCAGACGAAGATGACGTTATTAGTTATTATGATTACCGAAGACAGCGAAGGGTACAGAGAGAGCATTGGGTTCACCCTTATTTGAGCAATAACGTTAGTTCTAGGCTATTTGTAGCAACTAGAGAGCTGTCACAGTCGGATAGGAAATTTAAATCTTTTTACAGAATGACAAAAGACACCTTTTTGGAACTTACAAGACTAGTTGGACCTTCCTTGGAGAAGATGGACACACCTATGAGGGAATGTGTTCCTGCACAGGAAAGAATAATGATCACTCTGAGGTAAGTTTAATAACTCAACTGTATTGTCATTTAAAATTACAGTAGCAAAGGTAATGAAATGATCAATAGATAAAAATCAAATAAAACATGTGTTTAGTTGTAATTAGTATTAAGACTTTGAGAAAATGCCTCATAAAAATTTGCACTATGCATATTATCACCAGCATTGGAGATGTTAGTCGCGTCAATTTCTGAGTCTATTGAATCGGACATAGATGGGGATGTGAGCACTGTCAGAGTTGATGACGACCGTGACTGCTGATGTTGGTCCATGGCTGAAATATCATCAATGACTCTTAAAACCTGCCGTTTGAATAGCTTTATTTGAGAATCACTGAATTCATCCAATTCTGGTAGCAAGCTCAGCATGAACATCTTAATCCCCTGCTGTTTATCAACCTTCTGATTGCTAGTGTCTTCCTTGGTGTTTGACAGCAACTTAGCCTTTTTTGCTTTAAAGTAGTCAGCAACTGATTGATCAGCTAAAGCTGCTGAGGTTTTGTTCTTTTTCTTCTGGATTTGGGAAGTACTCTTTGACGACAAACTTGCAGGTGTTTTTTCAGTTTGGTGTTGAGATGGCTCATCTAAAATTGAGGGAGACATAGATGTAGAATTCTGTGGTTGATTTGTGGATTCAACTTCTAATTCTTCAACTTGGGTTTCAGAACCTTCATTATCACAAGTTGACGGCTGTGTTGTGCCGGGTGGTGTAGGCAAATTTCCCGATGAAGGAGGAACCACTGTTTTCATGAACGGTAGACAAAACTGCATTGCATTTTCCAGATAGTAAGCCTTTTTCTTCCCTCCTGAACCGCTGGGCGAAGGTTTCATTTTCCTCATGAATACTGTGCGTAAATTTCTCCACTTTTCTTTGCAATCTTTCACTGAAAAAAAAAACGAAACAAGAGATGAAAACAATACTTTTATTAGCAAGAACTTATTGATGCAATAAATCAATTCTGGTTTTATGTAACCTATTTTTTTGTTTTGCTTGCAGGTATTTGGGTACTGGTGAAACATTTGTGGCAATTTCCTTATATTTTGCCAGAGGTGATAGCACAGTAAGAAAAATTGTCAAGGAAACTTCAGAAACTATCTGGGACGTCCTGAAGGACATTTACATGCCTGTTCTTACACAAGATAAATTAAAACATACCGCTGATCGTTTTGAGCTGCTATGGAACCTTCCAAACTGCATTGGCGCAATAGATGGTAAGCACATAAGAATTGAAAAGTTTCCGCATACAGGATCTGAAAATTTCAATTACAAGAACTTCCACTCCACCGTGCTTATGGCGTGTTGTGATGCCGATGGGTTTTTCACGATTATTGAGCCAGGTTACGCTGGGCGTAACAGTGATGGAGGGATTTTCAGAGCAAGTTCGATTAAATTCTGGATGAAGCACGGTGATAGTATCCCTCCACCTTCACCTTTGCGGTACGATGATAAAAACATCCCATTTCCATACTACTTCGTTGGAGACGAAGCATTTCCGCTGAGTCGCAACTTGATGAGGCCTTTTTCCAGCAAAACCCTCGACAATGTTAAACGGATATTCAATTACAGGTTGAGCAGAGGAAGGAAAACAATAGAATGTGTGTTTGGAATGGCAGCGGAAAAGTTTGCTATGTTGAACGGGCCAATACGATGCCGTGATCCTGTAGCAGTGAATAGTATTGTGAGAGCAGCTTGTATCCTACACAATTTTGTACGTAAGCATGAAGGTACTGACTACAGCCCACAAGACGTATCAGAATGTAACAATCTACCAGAACATCCAAACAATATTGAACCAAGTGACCTTGAGTTACAGGATGGTGCTTCAGCGACTACTTTGAGGAGTTATCTGGCAAACTACTTCCTTTCATCAAATGCAAGTTTACCATGGCAGTGGAAAGTAACAGTGCAACAGTAAAAAAATTTTGACTTGATTCCAAAGACTCTAGATTTGTCATGACAGTTATTGATTTTGCCATTTAAAACTAAATGTATTTTATTACATTCTTACTGTGGTGAATAGTGGTAATAGGGTATAGTGTGGTGAAATATATTTTTCTTCACCCCACGGCTAAGAACGTAACAGTATAGCAAAGTAGTAGTAAATATGAAACAGCCCTCAAGAGTTGGCTGTCATTACCAGTAATGTAGGTAGTGTTTTTGAGGTTATGTTGTTAACACCTCAGTTAGGGCAAAATTAAATTTATAATATTTAATTAATTAAATTAATTGATTAATTTATAAATAAATAAATTATTTATTTATAACATACCTGGCAAACCCAATTCAACAGACACATCTTGCCATGCTTTATCAGTCAAATCTTTCCTTGAATATCCTGGCAGTTTGTAGTTGTACAAAACTTCATGCTTCTCCACTTCTCCAACGAGCTTCAAGTTGAATTCTTGATCATTCATTTTGAGATAAACACTATACAGCCGTCAAAATACCAACAAAATACCACCAAAACACCACAAAACACCCCGTGGTCTCGTGCAACTTAAGTCTGCAACGCAACTGCAACGTCGGGCCCACGGTTGCATGTGACTGGTTTCAAACATTTTTGGAAATCGCAAACAACCAGTTGCGTCGTGTGCGCCTCCCCACTTCAATACATTGCCGATGTCACAAAACAGTTGCACGCGCAACTGGTTTGCAACGACAGTTGTAAAACAGTCACACCGTGTGCGCTGGGCCTAATGGTTATAACATCAACTTGTTGCTCGCGGTTGAATACCAGAAAAATAATATATCCGTTAATTTTGAATGTGTGAGAGAAATCTGTGTTCAATAACACATACTCACATATATTGTCACGTATGCGCATTTCAATACGTTTACATTCAGGGTTACGACAGTAACTCTCTAGTTTCCGCCTTTATGGAGCTGCCCTGTATTTGCTAGCGGAAGAATGAAACGTACACAAACTCAATGCTAGTACTATACAGCTCTGGAGACCTGCGGTCAACTGAGAAATATTTTTCACTCTTGCCGAGTCTTAAAAACGCGTTTGATGTCTTTTCTAAGTTCCGCATTTTTCATCTGAAAGCACCGCTGCTCTAAGAAAATTTATCTTTAAGGTGGTAAATTGAAAAAAAATGTAACACACGGGTATAACAAAGTTGTAAGGATACCACTAAAATGTTCTCCAAGCAACACGAAAAAAACAAACACATCCTTCTCTAAGAATCGTAATAAGTAGTACCAAGCTGTAACCTGTTGCACACAGGAGTATGAGAGTTTGCCTAACTACCAGGCGGCCAAGCCAGAACAGAGAGAACAAGATTTATGATTATACAGTGTGTTTACAAACTCCCTGGAAAAATTTTTTGTATTTGTTTCTTAGGTCAAGACAATCAAAAAACGTCAAATAAATACGGGTCTGACATGCCTAGTTTTCTGTCTGTCGTAAAAAGTGTATACAATTTCGTTACGATATCTTAAACAGTTTCAAGATGGCGGCCATTTAAAACCTTTGATGTTCAATTTCACCAAAACCGTAATTTTTATAAAACAATGTTACCAGTAATAAAAAATGTAGAATCATACTTTATTTGCTACAATCGGATAATAAATAACTGAGTAATGAGACATTCACCTAATTATATAATAACTGTACACAGAAAATTGTTGTTTAGTGCACATTTTTTATGATATTTAAATGTCTCATTACTCAGTTTGATTACCAAGGTACACGTTCGTGCCAAATTTGAAGTTTCTATCTAAAATAGTACTTAAACTATAAAATAATTAGTAAAAAACACAAACAGACGGACAGACAGAAAACTAGGCATTTCAGACCCATATTTATATGACGTTTTTTGATTATCTTGACCTAACGAACAAATACACTAAATTTTTCCAGGGAGTTTGTAAACACTCTGTATTTATTAGATTACGGAAATTAGAAAAAATAACAGCATTTTGAGATAGATACAGCTCGGATCGACATGGGGTTTTCCGCATTGTGTTCAGAAATGGATCAGGGAAATTGAATCATTTTTTTAAAATATCTAAAAATTGAAAAAAAGTGGTGGACATCACTTCTCAGGGGTTTTGAGGTCGCTGGTTAATAATCTGACATCGAAATACGTCTCCGATGCCCCGGGTAACCCCAAAATTGTATAATTAAGAAAACAACTTAGAAATCGTTTCCCGGGGTGTTTTATGGAATAAATAAATTGGCAGCGTAAAAACAATTGGTACCATTAAAAGGTTGAAACTTTCCTCTTTTAAATGACACCCTTGAAATGACATTTGAAAGACATATTTTTCATTTTTTCACATTAAAGGTGAAAAAATAGCCACTTAAAAAATACGCTATATAATAAAGATCGACTTTGATCCAATCCCCTACCAATTACTCTGGGCCCAGAATTTCAAATAGTTCTGTTCACAAATCTGGAGCATTCAAGAGTGTGTGAAAATATTTCGTTTTTTCGTCTTTTACCCTCCAACCTTTTACAAGAAAACCAGAGAATATTCTACTAAAACTATACTTTGGAGCATCAGCGACTTTTCTCTCTAGTAGAGCTCCCAACGAGCATCAGCCTTATTTTACCATGTGCAATTTGATCAGCCACCTCAAAAACCTCCGGAAACTATTTTCAAGTCATTTTCTCAACTTTTAAATTTTGGTCCCTGATGGGGTCGCCCGGGGCATCGGCGACGTTTCTCGATATCAGCTTTGGAACCAACGACCTCAAAAACTCCAAAAAGTGTTTTCAATACTTTTTAAAAATGTATAGGTTTTTTCAAAAAATTATGCATTTTTGTAGCATTTTCTGCAGCCCCGATGCAATTCTGTCCGCGCCGTCAATCATCATGTGTAGACGTTTTTCCTGATCCATTTCTGAACACAATGCAAAAACACCATGTCGCCCCAAGCTGTATCTCAAAATTTAGTTATTCCTGTAGAATTTGGTCTTATTTCCCTGGTCTATATGTAACTATTTTAGTTTTCATGCCATTGAACGACAAGTACTTTGCCAAAACGTATGTTATGGCACGTTTTATGTCATATGCTGGCTGAATCATTAATTGAAGGTTTTAATTTTTACTTTTATTAGCGAAATTCCATAGGAAAAATGAGCTATTGCAGTGGCCCTTATGGTAAGACGCAAGGTCGGGAGTAGCAAATGATCACCGATCATGGTCCCCAGAACACGTTTTGGATATGTATATATGTGTTCGCACTCTAGCGGCCGCATTTTAAGTCCGATTTGGTTCAAATTTGGTACACATGTTGGTTGTCTACGTCGCTCGGACGAGTTCGTTAGCCAAAAAATCCAACAATCGGAAGCACGTTTTATGACCGGAAGTAACTATCTTTTGAGATTTTTCATACGAGAATGAATTTGTTTTTGAGTTTTTTCTACAAATATAAATGTAGGATGTTATTCTGCACATTTTGTTTTTTTATGCGCGACCTTACAGATCACCTAGTTCCCCCCAAAATCGATCAAATCGTAAAATAACATAAAAGTACCCGGTTCAAAGCCATGTAGTGGATTCTACCGTGGGGTTGGCGTGCGAAGCACGCAACGCATTGTGTATTTAAGATGCTTCCAATACGGTAGTTGGCGTGCGAAGCACGCAATGCATTGTGTATTGAAGATACTCCCAATATGCGGAATAGCGTGCGAACTATTTTACAGCTATTCAGCACCGTCGTGAATAGACCTATTTACCAAATTGTTGGTTGAAACCCTAAAAAATAGGCCTATAAACTTAATTTTGGAAATTTGCTCAACTCACATCAGCGGTTCAGCTGCGTGGTCGAATTATTGTTTCTTTATTCGACCGACAGAATCATTTTCGCAAGTTTGGCAGCCTGCCTAGTAAAGGGCGCTACTTTTAAGATTGCTTTTCATGCCAAAATTGCTTTAAGGGCGATAAAATACGTCATCCATATTACCTAGTAAGTTTTAATTTTATTATCCAGTATACGGTTTGTTTGTTCCGCGTAATTTCAATAAAGCGAACAAACAATTTTATGTAATTAACTGTAATGCATTACGCAAACACAATTATTAAACAAATACTCGGAAAATTTAATTAACTAACAAACATTTTAATTCCAATAATACATTACAGCAATCGGTATTAATACGAAATCATAGTGGTTACCTCTACTGTATTGGAACAGGAAAATTGAGTTAGATGATGCAAATAAAGTTGTATTTTGTTTTGTCTTAAAAGCTAATTTTATTGATAATCTTACGTATTTTATTTTCTTTAACTGTATGTAAGGAAAACAAAATTAAAATTTACTAGGTAATATGGGTGACATATTTTATCGCTGTAAGGAAAATGAAAAATAAGTTTAGGCAAACTACAGAAATTTAAAATGTAAACAACAGAAAAACCTAAAATTCTGTAAACACCCAAAAAGTGAATACTATGTCTTTAATAGTTTCAAATGGAATATTTCGTTTTTGTTTAAATAGTAAAATCGTTATTCCGTTGCAAAGTTTGCTGTCTCGGAGTATTTATTTCATTATTAACAGTTTTAAACGTAAGCCATTTTTAAAATTTACAAAATATAAATGCTTTGTTTTCGGTAGACTGTATAAATAACGTGGGCTTAAAATATCCACGAGATATCGGTCTATTTTTCATTTATAAACAGTTTATTATTTAATAGATTTCCTGTCATTCGCGCAAAACCTCAGGCTCATGCGTCAGGATCCAAGTCCTTCCCCTACCACCCTACCCCAATCCAAGTGCTTCTGAGTTAATCAATCGTAATTTCCGTTAAAATATCACAGATAATTTCCGTTAAAATATCACAGAATGCAATAATCTGTTTGCATTTGCTTTGCCGTGAGTTGCCAAGGGGAATGGTGAGTGAAGTGAGCAGGAGCGGAGCCCTCAAGTTAGAAATAAATACATTTTTAAAATTACAGAAGCTAATAAAAAAACTACATCTATGTGTACAAATTCATATTTCTTTTTCCTCTATAAATCCAAAAACAATTCGACCGATTTCACTAAATGTTCACAGTTTTTCAATATTAATGCCAGGATTTTTTAGAGAATCCTGTAGTCACTGCGATCAAAGGTATTAAAATGTGGTAGCTACATACAATAAATATAAACTGAAATAAATTGAGTTATATTATTCTTAAGTCGGTGTAGCGATTACCTAGATCCTGACGCCTGCGCAGTACGGCCAGTTTTTGTATGAATGGCAGGAATTTTTGTATAAAACGGAGAGACTTGAGTTTTGTGAATTTGCTCAACGCATGTTTTATTTTGGTAAATTTTCTTGTTGTTTTACTTTGTAAATTTCAATTTCATGCAGCCCACTCTATACAGGCTTTATATGTAAAAATGTAGTAAATATCAAAAATGGATTTAAATATTTATTTTTATGTTTTACTCTAGAAGTAACCCTCGAAATATTTATGTTTACTTTTAATCATTTTACATCTCTATAATAATAGTAGCATTGTTGTTACTGGTAAAATTTTTATTTTTCAAACATTTTTAGGTTTTCTTTAGTTTAAAAATGTAATTAGATTGCATAATAACCTCGGCCATTGATTTAGTTAAATTCAGTCGTACTTGAATCAAATACAATACAGTTTGACTACGGAAAGCTTTAGAGAGACACTTTAGATTTCACAACGCGAAATGTAAAATTGACAAACTAAGTTGGATTCGTAAATTACGGGAAGTGAAGAGTCTCAGGTAGATTATTAAATAATCATCTTCACGAAGTAAGTGAAGCGAATAATTCACAGAGTAAAAAACTGTAAGACCTTTGAAGCCGGAAGAATTAGAGAAGCACCGGAATTTCCTTCGTGACTGTTAGTTATCTTTGTCTAACTTTAGATGGCAGTGGAAAATACCGGGTTTTAGCGCATGACAAAACATTGTTAACTCTTAAAAAGTCGGGTGGTTAACGTGAATTTATATATTTTGATGTGAAAACGTTTTAAAATCGATGTCGATTGTAACGAAGCATTCCCGTTTCTGTGAAAACAATTTCAAATTTGAATCGATCGGCCAAAATAAACACATCACCGCCATCTTCGTATCGTTTAAAAGAAACGCGGTGAACACTTTTGTGCCAGTACCGATCCAACAAAAAATAACATAAATGGTGTACACCCTTATTTGACATTCACATTGGAACTGGAAACTGTAAACACACTAAAATACCTGGACCTAACTATTAAAAAACACGACAACAAACTACTCTATATCGGCATATATAGGGAACCTACATCTACAGACCGGAAAATACAGTAGCCTACAATACAGAGATGTAAATTAGTTTAGTACGCTACACACATTTAGATGTTTCTACATTGTAGATTTCATCTTGTCTCCACAAGAAAATCTAAAAAACTTCTCTAGACAAGCTTCATTTTCTAAAGCTTAGGTAGATTTTGTATACAATTCTTTAAATTATTTCTACGTCTCGCGTTTCGTACATGGCTTACAAAGTTACGAAAAATAATTTTCTAAATAAAATGACTACATTGGTCTATCGAAACGTGTAAAGTGAAATTTAGATTCAAACATTTCACTGGCATTGTTAAAACTGGCGTATTTTCCCTTCGCCCCCACCCCGCCCCCACACCATTGTAATGCTAGCTTTTATATAACTTTTGTAAAAAAATAAAATGACGCTCAAAGAAGCCCTGGAAGTGTTCCCTTTGTGGCGAAATGATGTTATCCCGACCCTTTGCAAAGTCGGGTCGTTGTACAATACCAGAGGGTGCGAAGGGAGGTTAGTTAAATGCATACGTATACAGTGAATCTCTGAAAATTGCTATTTTCACTTGATTGAAATATACCACGAACTGTTTGCGTATCAACATTATTAGGTTGCGCACTGGTTTTTAACTTTTATATGGGTTTGGTTTCGTATAAAGATGTACCACGTGACATTAAAACTTAGATGTGTTTAAACTGTTATTTACATGTCTCCATGTGTTACTGAAGTAAATGATTTGAAAAAAGAAATGTAAAACAATCGCGGATAGTTTGAAAGTACTCTTAGTCCTGTACTTATCTTTCTTTGCATTGTCAACTCCTATAAAAGTGAGTATACGTATGAATACATAGGTACAACCTTTTATCATCAATATATTCATTTATACAAATTTAAAGAAGATATTCCCATCCGTTTTACATCGGAAACATTCGTATATCTTCGTATAGGCCTAACATATAAACTTATTCGGTTATTAATTTGTCCATTATAATATTAATAACTTCTAAATCATTAATATGAAATAAAAAGCAATTAAAAGATTATTAAACTCGCTCGGACGAGTTCGTTAGCGTAAATAATCCAAGAACCGGAAGTACGTTTTTCGACAGGAAGTAAAAAGTTTCGAGATTTTTCTTACTAGATTGAAACTTTTTTGTAACAAAAAATAAATAATTTGACCACGCAGCTGAACCGCTGACGTGAGTTGAGCAAATTTCCAAAATTAAGTTTATAAGCCTATGTTTTAGGGTTTCACCTAAAAATTTGGGAAATAGGTCTATTCACGACGGTGCTGAATACCTGCAAAATGGTTCGCAACACCATTCCGCATATTGGGAGTATCTTCAATAAGCAATGCATTGCGTGTTTCGCACGCCATTAAGCATATTGGAATTATCTTCAATACACAATACATTGCGTGCTTCGCACGCCATTCCGAATATTGGGAGTATCTTCAACACACAAAACATTGCGTGCTTCGCACGCCAACCCCCGCATTGGGAGTATCTTCAATACACAATGCATTGCGTGCTTCGCATGCCAACCCCGCGATAGAATCCACCATCTGGCTTTGAACCGGGTGCTTTTACGTTTTGATCGATTTCGGGGTAACCAAGCGAGCTATAAGGTCGCGTAAAAAAACAAAATGTGCAGAATAAAATTCTAAATTTATATTTGTAGAACTCAAAAACAAATTAATTGTCGTAGGAAAAATATAAAAAAATAGTATCTTCCATAAAAACGTGATTCCGATAGTTGGAATTTTTTTGCTAACGAACGCGTCCGATCGATGTAGACAACCAACATGTGTACCGAATTTGAACCAAATCGGACTTAAAATGCGGCCGCTAGAGTGCGAACACATATATACATAAATGATTTTTAATGGCACCCAAAAACGTGTTCTGGGGACCATGATCAGTGCTCATTTACTACTCTCGACCTTGGGTCTTGCCATAAGGGCTCTTACCACTGCAATAGCTCATTTTTCCTATGGAAATTCGCTAATAAAAGAGATTGTTCTGCTCATTTTTTTTTTACACAACCTTATAGACTGTATGGTTCTCCGAAATCGATCAGAACATAAAATACCGTAAAACTATTTGGTTTAAATCTTCGAGGTGATTTTACCGTTGGGGCAGTTTCTGCTATGAGGCCGACGACCGTGATGTAAACTCGTGAAGCGAGTTCGTCCTCTGTGCATGAAGCGAAGCAGTCTACAATCCAAGGCTACAAAGTCAGTTGAGAGCTACGAAGTAGCGCGTGTCGTGGCTGTAGGCCGTAATATATTTCGTACACGCAGGCAGCCTTCGTTCCCAAACAGAAAATTTCCCAAAGACTTGGTTAAACCCTAAAACATATAAACTTAATTTTGGAAATCAGCTCAACTTACGTCATATTTTGGATATTTATACGTTCATGGCGCACTAACGGAAACTTGAATAAAACATTTCAAGAAAATCCGATGGTAAAGAAAAAGTGTTTTGCGGATATACTTTCGGAATTCAGCATTTTGTTCAAAAGTTTATTTATTGTTTAAACCTCATGAAGGATTAAAATGTTCTGTTAGGGGACTGTTTACCATTTTTATTTTCACAGGAAATATATATTTAAAAAAATGCTCCCTCGCCGGGTTACACCTGAACTTCTGTACACAATAAAAAATCTCTTAGGCCTGTGGTTAAAGATATAAGTCTACATTGTGATTTGACTACATGGATTTGCCTACCCTTCTTTAATAAACGATGCTTCACTCTATGTAACAAGTAATCAAAAGTACATGTAGACATTCTAGTATTCTGGAAGAATCACTCTTTGTCTCCTCGCACTGGTGGTGGTATTCCCCATGCCTTAGCCTAGGTAGGTTAATTGGGTGCACGGCCCAACGCATTTTTTGAGACCTTAAACGATAAAAAAGGCTTCTCACTTAATATTTCCGCCAACACTACCTTCTCGTCCGACATAATCTCGTCGACTGAGCAGAGTAGGGAAAATTAGACGGTATACGTCAGCGGTTGACAATTTGGTAGCTTGTATAGTAGGCACCCTCGACGCTCGGTGCCAGGCCGCTTGTACAAGTGGACAGGTTTCATCTGAGCTGTCTAGTTTGGGTGCGCAGTGGGTCTAGGGGCTAGGCGTTAGTAAGGTGGTGGGGGAAGCGGCCGTCTTAGTCTATGTCGGGTGTTGTTAGGCTCCTGTTTCCCCTACATTGCCTCTGTCAGTCCTCGCTCGGTCTCAAACTACAAACTTGTACCTCCCCTCACGCGCTGTTCACAGGTCAAATGAACCCTGTGTAGCACTGGATAGTGCCACCTACCGCTCGCCGCTAACCACTTGTATCATAGCTTGCTAGTGCCGCTCGTTGTTCACCGCTTATATCAAAGCTAAAGGTAGGAGACGTCAGCGGTTGGCAATTTGGCCGCTTGTATAGTAGCCATCATTGACGCTCGGTGTCATGGCATTTGTACTTGCTACTGCCGCACGCCACCTACCGCTCGCATTTCACCGCTTGTATCGTAGCTAAAGGCTTTGTGCTGTGTCAAGGAGCTTGTGAGGATGGGTTAGTTTAGATGGCCCGATGTCTGAAAGTTTGTTCTTGCGTGAGAAAATGAGTTGAAGATATTCGATGACAAACGTTGACTCTATTACAATTCATCGCACACAAGGACTTCAGTAACCACCTGTTACAACCGGTTTTGTATTTACTTAAGATAGTACGTTGTTCTGCGCTATGGGAATACAATAAACGTCTATTTATTATCAAACTCATACATTTTCAACCGTAAATAGATATCAAGAAATTTAAATTAGCCTTGGACAGTCTGATAAATATTTATTAATCAATGAGGTCTCCACTGCTCGTTTGATCGCCAGACCCCGCGGCGTAGCAAATGCAAACAGATTATTGTATACTATGATATTTTCACGGGAACGATGATTGATTAGGACAGAGCTTTTTTTATTTTTATATAGAAGAGAGGCAATCTTCAAGTTATAAAACACGACCAAAACGTGATACGGTAAAGTAATACTTCAAACTGGTCAAACGGGTGTGAAGAATAATGACCTGATTCGAAGAATAATTGAGGGGTACTTTAGAAGTGCTCATTGTTCAGTGTATGAATTTTTAATTATGATTGTAATAAGTATTTAACCTGTAAGTATTAATTACTGTTAATGTTTTTATATATTTTATAGGCTACATTTATTTTTGTCTGTTAAAGAACTATTTTTAAGAATGATATGTTGTAAGTGTTTGTAACTTTGTATTGGGGCTAGGCGGAAGAGAGGACTGAATAGTCCTAACCTCGCCCCCAATAAATCAATTCATTATCATAGGCCTATCATTCTAAATTTGTCAATTTGGTTGCTATGGTAATAAATTGACGCTTTCAAGAGACGTGTATGGTTCGGTACAGGCCTAACTAAAATTGAGTTGATGATCAAAATCAGCTGTTTTATTTCTAATATGTAAAAACAGAAGTTTGAATTATAATGCACCAAGCGTTTTTCGTTTTGTTCGTATTATTTTTATTTTGTCGACCTAACCTAAAAATACTGTTAGTTGTGAAAAGTAATTAACTGATTCTAAATTTTCCAAGTTGGTTGCTATGGTAATGAATGTAAATGCATTCAACAAATGTTGGTTTAAAATAGGCCACAATAGTGCGAAGATTTTGATTCAAATCAGCTGTTTTATCTGTTGTTGGGCCGAGAGTGAACCCATGTATTTTGGACCATTTTCAACCCTTGAAATCAATATTTTGCTAAATTCTCTCTTAGTGCACTTCTACATTGTGGCATGAAGGTACCTTGGTAAGGCTCTAGCTATCATAGTTTTGACTGTACGTTGGTTTTGAATCAGTCAGTCAGGACTTCTTTTGTATAATACAGATGCTTTCACGATCAAACAGAAAGATAATATAATCAAATTTACTAAAGTTGGGAAAGTTCTGATCAGCTAAACGTTTGTCCAGGTTGGATCTGTTTTGAAGAACCATGTTGCTCTTCATACTTAGAGCGTATTTAAGGTACAATGCCTACTTAAATATAAACATATTGCGTTCCCGACACTAAGTAGAATGAGTTATTCAGGAGAGGAGGTATAACAAAATCACAAATTGTTAAGGGATTGTTATTGTACGAATAAAATATATATTGTTTGTGTATATTGTTGCGGTCAAACTTCAACGGTAAAAAAACTTTCGTGGTGTTTTTTTTTTAATAAATATATATTAATATGTTTATTTATATATACATACATAAATATCTTATTAAAATTATGCAAAACAACCCAAGCCAGACCAGGTAATTAGTCATATCTCGTCAGCTTGGAAGCGACCCAACCACAGTTTTCTTTACTTCCGCCCTCCTACCCTCAAACCACAGATATGAAAAGTTACCTGGTCTAGCCGAGATTCCAATCCGGTATCTTCTGATCAGGAAGATTCCACGCTATCCTCTCAGCTATGGCTTGTCGAGAAGCTATTGTTATTATTACGTGCTACCATATTGCCTGTCTCGCCCCTTCTCTTCTCGCGTATAATATATACTGCAATGCAAGCCATGAGTTTGTCAAAACTTTGACCGCTTCTCCTGTATCTTTAACAATTTCTGACTTTAGCCCTTGTGCCCTAACTTAAAATAATTTTGTTTTCTCGGAAAATATTTGGTTCACATTAACGATTCAAATTTGAAAACGTTCAGTAGGATGCCACGTCGAAAGGCCTTATACTTCAGAAAGGCACAGAGGAAGCAGTTGGCAACCATGGCCGCTAGGAAGAGTGCTCTCGCTACCGGCGTAGTCAAGATACCTCACCGTTACAGGCCCGTTACAGTCGCTCTCCGAGATATCCGTCGTTACAAGAAGAGTAAACAACTTTTGATCAGTAAACTTTCCTTCCAACTGCTCGTACGTAACATCGCTCACGATTTCAGGATTTTGTGTCTACGCAAAAAGTTCGTGACGCGAGATTTCAGAAACATAGTCAAGCGAAAGTCCCCAACGGGCCAATAGAAGTTATCACTTCAAAAATATACGATTTTTGTATGAGAAAATCATTTAACTTTAAAATTGTTTATCTCGTTAATTGTTTGATAAACTGCAGAGATTCAAATATAAAAATATTACTCCGTTACTAAGGTCAAGATGCGGAATAGAAGGCAGACTGTGCAGATGATTGGTTTGATTTCGAGTTTTTGCGTGGTTAACAAGTCGGTTTTCATGTACAAAAAAAAATTTTTAGAGAGATGAAATATCGGTAAAATTAATGAATCACTGTACTTTGTGTTTTTAATGGGAAATGTATTGCCGTGCTATCGACAACTGAAATGCAAATCTTCCCCACTAGACCAACATCCTCGAACTGGATTCGAAGACCTTGAGTTCAGTCTCCACGAGTACAAAGCCATCAAAATTCATATTTTTGATCTGATAATTACTAATACAATTCATTTTGTTTTAAAGTAAACACGCAAAACCAAGTACATTCAATATACTAAGCATTGAGATACAAAACCAGGCCTTGCACAGCTAATTAGCCAAAGAAACGAAGTGGAATACCTTTTGGACAGGACACAAAATTACTGTTTGTAATTCGGTTGAAAATTATGTGCACTTAAATATTTGTAAAACATACTTGGCACGCCATGAATGACTTCAAAAAACGACCACTTGAAACAAATTCTTCAAGTGAGAAGGGGAAGGGGTTCTTGACATCTTGTAAATATGTCTTTTAAATTGCTGGATTTCATAATTTAACCGTATTACCGTCAGAACGCTGTGAAGGAACTGTTTTGGACTGGAGCCCAAAGAGCAGGCGACAGATGCATTTATACTTTGGGAAGTTTCAAAGCGACCCCGCCTGCTCAAGGCGTTATAACGGATGAGGTTTATTTCTGTAATTCATTACCACACATTATTTTATTTTTAGTAAAACTTGTACTACAATACAACTCTTCTCTTATAATGATTAAAACACAAACCTTCTGCCCCTTGAAAGTTTGCAAAGAGATATTTTCTCTCAATTTTAGTATAGATTATAGGTTTTTTTTGTTGAGAATTTCTATACGACAGATGAGCTCTGCAGTGACCCTGACGGAGAGACCTAAGGGTGGGAGTAGTAACTGAGCACCGATCATGGTTCCCAGAACACTTTTTGGGGTGTCATTAAAAATGGTGTGTATATATGACTAGCTGCCCGATCCGGCTTTGCACGGATAGACAAATCAAAGTTAAATGTATATTAACAAAAAAAATATATCAATATTTATATTACACTCTGTATTTCTTATGGGGATTATTAGTAACTTTGACCCCCCCCCCCTTCTTAGCGAGCACCTAGAGGAAGCTACCTACAAAATTTCATTACAATCCGTTCGGTGCGTGTGTTTTTTTTTTAGTAACTTTGACCCCCTTCCTCCAAACCCAAGCTAAAATTTCGAATGTTTTGAAAACCTTTCTTAGCGAGCACCTAGGGCCCTAGTGGAAGCTACATACCAAATTTCATTCCAATCCATTAGGTGGTTTTTCAAATTTCATGATGAGTCAGTCAGCAAGTGGTATTTCGATTATATATATGTACTAGCTGACCCGTACGGCGTTGCCTGTGGTGGTAGGTATTAACAGTCTTTTTAACGTAATTGTATTCTTTTTAAGTATTCAGTCAGTGAGTGGTATTTGGCTTTTATATATATAGAACTTAAATAATAAAAGCACTATTGTCATAATAATAAAATATATGAAATTATGATTTTAGTAACTTTGTTCCCGCCAAACCTCTCCTAAAATTTCGAAATTTTTCATACCCTTTCTTAGTGAGCACCTAGAGGAAGCTACATACCAAATTTCATTCCAATCCGTTCGGTAGTTTTGAAGAAATCGTGATTTAATAACTTTGATCCCCCAAACCCCCCTAAAATTTAGAATTTTTTGAAACCCTTTCTTAGCGAGCGCCTATGACCCTAGAGGAAGCTACATACCAAATTTCATTAAAATTTGTTCGGTATAATTTTGGAGAAATCGTGATTTAGTAATTTTTACCTTCCAAACCCCCCAAAAATTTCCAATTTTTTAAAACCATTTTTTAGTGAACACTTATGGCCCTAGAGGAAGCTACATACCAAATTTCATTCCAATCCGTTCGGTAGTTTTGAAAAAATCTTTTTTTAATAACTTTGATCCCCCAAAACCCCCCTAAAATTTCGAATGTTTTCAAACCCGTTCTTAGTAAGCACCTATGGCCCTAAAGGAAGCTACATACCAAATTTCATTTCAATCCGTTCGGTAGTTTTTGAGAAATCGTGATGAGTGAGTGAGTGGTATTTCGCTTTTATATATATAGATATAGGCCTATGTGTTCGCACTCTAACGCACTTTAAGTCCGATTTGGTTCAAATTTGGTACACACGTTCGTTGTCTGAGTCGCTCGGACGAGTTCGTTAGTTAAAAAAATCCAACAACTGGAAGTACGTTTTTCGACAGGAAGTATCTTCTTTTTTTTTAGATTTTCGTACTAGAATAAAATGTTTTTTGAGTTTTCTCCAAAAAAATTAATGTAGGATATTATTCTGCACAATTTGTTTTTTTTACATGACCTTTTAGCTCGCTTGGTTTGCCCAAAATCGACCAAAACGTAAAATACCATAAAGGTATCCGGTTCAAATCCACGTGGGGGAATCTTCTGATCCGAGGAAGCCGTTTGTTTGTACGCTGCGGGCGAAGGAAAGCAGTCCTCCGAGGCCGCAAGGTCGAGGTGCAAACTCGCAAAGCTAGGTTTTCGGCTGCGAGTGGAACGAAGTAGCGCGTGAGTTGATGTTTGGAAGCTTAAGTGCAAACAAATTCTACTAATTTATATTTCGTACACAGACAGCTAGCTATTCAGCGCCTTCGTGCGTAGATCAATTTCCCATTGCTGTTTGAAACTCTAAGGCTGGGTTGCATCAACCGGGATCAAATACCTGGATCAGTAAATCCTGGATCAATTATTTGATCCAGGTATGGTGCAATAGAAACCAATACAACTTTCCTAGATCCTGGATCAAATACAACTTTGATCCTAGATCAAAACTGATCCTGGTTGGTGCAACTCAGCCTTAAACATATAAATTAAATTTTATAAATTCGTTAAACATACGTCAGCGGTTCAGCTGCTTGATCGAATTATTTGCATTTGTAGTATTAATGACATCTTCTTACTTTCTCACTATACTATAGTATAGAAAAAGTATAATGATCGCAAAAAAAATCGATGTTGAGATTTTTGTGGAAATATCCGTTTTGAGATTCCCTGAGTCCAAAAAAGCGGGTTTTACAAAATTTCTGTCTGCATGTATGTATGTCTGTATGTAAGTATGTCTGTATGTATACAAAGCTAGAGCGAAAATTATTCGATCGATTTTAAACAAATTTGCACCAGACATGTCAAGTAGGCCTGTATAGATGCACAAAAAACGGTTTTGACAAATTTTGAAAAAGAACCCCCATTTTGGCAAAAAAACCCCAAAAAAACCAGTTATAATTTTTTTTAAATAAAAAACGGCTCTAACGATTTTGATAAAATTTGGCTTATTTGTAGCCTCTAATGTACCCTAACATATGCAATAAACAGCATCTTTCTAAACATTCTCGTTTAGCTAATAATAATAATAATAACTGATTTTTGGGGGTTTTTTGGCCATAAAGGGGGTTGTTTTTCAAAATTGTTCAAAACCATTTTTAGGGCATCTATACAGTCCTAATTGACGTGTTTGGTGCAAATTTGTTCGAAATCGATTGAATAGTTTCATCTCTAGCTAATAATAATAATATTTATTAATTAATCTCCTAGTTTAAAATCACCTCTCCTACCCCTCCTACAATAATGAAGTCACTGTGAATCTGTTTAATAATTTAAATATGTTTGTGAGAAAGTATGTGCCAGTTTCTGGTACCGTTTATTTTCTTTAAATTTTAATAAAAATTACAGTTCTTTCCTGTAATTGTTGTGAAAAGGGTAGATGTGGTTTTAATTGTAATAAAAAGTAGCTCCTCACCCGTGGTCCTACATTAACAAACTACTAACTGTACTATACTTCTGTATAGTAAATTTTCTCCCCTTTAATTTTGTTTAGGGTGGTCTTTCGATAAAATTTATAGTTTCGCTGTTACAGGTAAAAAACTGCGAAAATTTCGCTATATTTGATAAAATCTTCGAACGCTCCAGGTAATTCTGTTTACAAAGTTCAAATTCGGATTCAGTACCCCAAAAAAACACATAGAACTGCAGAGAAACTGACTACTTTAATTTTGACCACGAGAGACAATTTTTCGCTACCGATTTACTGGGTTATATTTCTATTTAACTAAAAAACTAGCTGTACGATTTTCACAAAACCTGTACTAATCTGTTCTTAGATCAGGATACATTCAGATTTTTTTTCAAAACGATCTAAGAATGTGTTTGGAGGTGTAAAAACGCTGTTTGGGAGGCTCTCGCAGCTGGTTCTGGATAAAACTATTCGAAATAAGACCAAACAAAATAATTCGACCACGCAGCTGAACCGCTGACGTAAGTTGAGTGAATTTCCAAAATTAGAGTTGATATGTTTTAGGGATTCAACCAACTATTTGGGAAATTGGTTCACTCACGAAGGTGTTGAATAGCTGCCTGTATGTACGAAATATATTACTAGAATTTCATTGCATCTTTATCTCCAGTTTCGACTCACGCGCTCCTTTGATCTACTCGCAGCGGAAAAAATGTCTGCGAGTTTCCACCTAGACCTTGTAGGCCTCGGGTCGGCCTCTGATCAGAATATCCACGGAAAAATCCCCCACGTGGATTTTGAAACGGTTTACTTTGATGGTATTTTACGTTTTGATCGATTTTAGGGGAACCAAACGAGCTATAAGGTCGCGTAAAAAATAAAATGTGCAAGATAATATCATACAATTTTTTTTTGATAAAACCCTAAAAACGTTCCATTATAGTAGGAAAAATTTAAAACATAGTTACTTAATGTGATGAAAATGTACTTCCGGTTGTTGGATTTCTTGGCTAACGAACTCGTTCGAGCGACTTAAGACATCCAACGTTTGAACAAAATTTGGACCGAATCGGACTTAAAATGTGGCCGTTAGAGTGCGAACACATATATACACATATTTTTAATAACACCCCAAAACGTGTTCTGGAGACCACGATCGGTGCTATTTTACTACTCCCGACCTTAGAAATTACCATAAGGGTCACTGCAATACCTCATATTTCCTGTGGAAATTCGCTAATAATGTGTGGTAATGAAAATAACCGCAAAAACGTCAACACATGTTACTTGGGTTTTTTTTTAATAATACATTTTGTAATTAAAAGTATTGAACATTGATGAAAAACCTCGTTTTTAGGTTAGGTGTGTGCCTATTTTCTAGTAAAATGATTTTATACTGATAATTAAGCGTTATTTGATTGAAGCAAAGTGGAGGTTTAGTGCATAGAAGCGTCTGTAATTAACAACCAGAAAAAATAATGTCATCAAGGTAAAGTTGTAAATAAATAATGAGCTTGATTTGAGAAGCTTCATGGAATATAACTTATCAAAATATGACATTTTTTACAGTTATTGCTTGATTATAGTAGCTAGTGTAGCACTGAAGATGGCGACTTAATCGTCATACAATAGGATCCGAATTTGTACTCCTGTAGATAGCTCAGGTCCTGAGAAGCCTGAATAAACATTAAATTTCAGACTTTGATCGAGCCCTGTACAAACAACATCCGAACTAGATTTTGCAAAACCGTTTTGGTAAATACTTTCCCGCTAGTAATTAAACGTGCGCGAACTAAACTTCGTATTTCCCCGCGTTTCCGCGAAATATTCACTCCTCTTGAAATCGATTCAAACAATTTCATTTGGAAACACAATTTGAATCCCGTATCCGTTTCCAATTTAGAGGTGAATCAACACACTTTGTGCTTTTTTTGCTTCGATTTCTGCGAAGTACAAAGCCAATTAAAAAATGGACAAAGGTCGAGCGGATGCAAAAGGTTACTGTTTTAAAACCAACCGGACGTAAATGCATTACAAAACCTACACTGAAAATGAGCTCACTTTATTTCATTCCTGTAAAAAGCGCTTTAGCAACTTGGTTAGGTAATTTCTATGTTGTTAAAGGATGAGAGAGATTTAATTACGTTTTTTTTAGTTTTGTTATGGAGCCGTACAGTTGAATGAGACCGAGGGGGGGGGGGGGAGGCGGAGAGGGTGTCTATAATGTAGTCACTGCTTTCTAAATTAATTATATAATTTGCTTTTACATTTACTAATTTATCTATGTCCTTTAGAATAGGTTTAAACTTTGAATGAAAACATTTTGTTGTCAGTGTTTTCTCGGACTTGATGGTTCATTTTCCACAAATTTCGGTACCAGAAAAGTCACTTTTAAAATGTGTAATTATTATTAGAGAATTCCCATAGGAAAGATGAGCTATTGCAGTGACCCTTATGATGAGACTTAAGGTCGAGATTAGTAAATGAGCACCGATCATGGTCCCCAGAACACGTTTTGCAGTTTCGTTAAAATGTTTATATATAAATGCGTTCGCACTCTAACTGCCGCATTTTAAGTCCAGTTTGAAACGAATTTGGTACACACGTTAGTCGTCCAAATCACTCGGACGAGTTCGTTAGCCAAAAAAGTCCAACAACCGGGTGTACGTTTTCCGATCGAAAGTAATTTTGTTTAGAGATTTTGCATACTATAATGAACCATTTTTAGGGTTTCACCTACAACAATTAATGTAGAATATTATGCTGCACATATTGTTTTTTTACACGGCCTTGGTTTCCCCCAAAATCGATCTAAACTTAAAATGCCATACAAGTTTCCAGTTCAAATTTAAGTGGGGGATTTTACCGTGGGGGTATCTTCTGATACGAGGCCGACGGCCGAGTTTCTACGTTGTACGAGCGAAGCGAAGCAGTTTAAAACCCGAGGCCGCAAGGTCATGTTGCGAACTCGCAAAGTGAGTGGAACGAAGTTAGGATCAGCTGGAGGCTTAGGTGCAAACAAATTCTAGTAATACATTTCGTACACGCAGGCAGCTATTCAGAATAGTTTCTCAAATAGTTTGTTAAAACCGTAAAACATATCAATTTAATTTTTTAAATTCGCCAATTTTACGTCAGCGATTCATCTGCGTGACCAACATATTTCGTTATATTCGTGTGGGTACAATGTTATATTTATACATACGAATAAATATTTTAAAATATGAGGATGGAACATACGATTCGAAACGCGTCAAAGCAACGTGAAACGAAGTCACACGATGTGTAGGTTCGAAACCGCTTCGTCAGAGGGTTTCGGCTAGTGGAATTTGTTAACGTGATTTCAGTAGAAGTTTTGAAACCAAATTGGACGTACAAATAAAGTATGAAGGAGAGAAGAAGGTTGCGCCCGTTCCAGTAAATTTATAATATTACAAGAGGGCTCTGCCGCCTACACACTCCGCTCACCGACTAGCGTCTTCGCCGCTCGCTTCCCATCTACACTCTCAAATGAAAACAGATTATTTTACACTCTGATATTTCCGCAGAAAAGTTGATTGATTAGGACAGAGGCTCTTGGATCTTTGTTGGGTGATTGGGTTAGCGTTGACCTAGATCCTGACGCGTGCGCAGTTGGGCCAGAATTTGTGCGCGAATGACAGGACATTTTTGATATATTAGAGATATGAACTACTCACCAATTGCTACTGGGACATTTTTACGGACGGTGAAATAACAGCTGATCACACTTACCTGAAAGCAAAGAGATAACATAGATAAATACATAAAATTGTGTTAAAATAATAATTTATACACATCGAAATATATAAGAAAAATAGAGGCCCCTCCCTGCTAGCTTCGCTCGCCAATCCTCGCTGTGAAGCAACAACTCAAACAGATTATCACTTATGAAACAAAGGTGTCAATCATGGGAAATACAACAATTTATTTTTATTGTTAAGGGGTTGTTACCCCCAGTTCACCCATTAGACGTAACTATTTAAATTGCGTGCGCTATTATTTATTTTATTTCCTATAAAACACTTCAAATTAATAAGTGCTAAAATTTCAGTTCTCTAGAGGAAAGTGTAACAATCAATATTTTTTTATAGGGGTTGTTGCTACACTTTCAACCCTTAAAATATTTACATGACGAGAAACTGGGTAAATATTTTAAGAAATGCTACAAATAGTCTCTTACTTAGACAGCTTCCTGCCCTAGTATATGTTTGTCGATTTGTCTATCAGTTTTCTGTATGAAAATAGACACTGATTACTCCGCGTACATGTTCGACATATCATCGCACCTCTCGAGGGAACAAAATCCTTCAGGATAAAAGAAAATCCTTGTCAACAGTTTCGCTATCTAGGTCACTTGCAGTTTATGTTAAGTATAGCGAAGAACTCGGGGTTTAGGTGTTTTAAAACAATTTTTCCGCATTTTAAATTGTTTATGATCCCGGTAGCGGAGTTTATTACAAAAGTGCTCGAGAGAGTTATAAATATTAATATAATTGTTAAAACGTCACCCGCAGACGCGGCTCAACTGGGGGGACTGTTTTATTAAAGACGTTTTATAACATTATAAAGTTTAAGGAAATCATATATCTTTAGGAAGAAATTTACGAAATAAATCACAAAGTACGTTATTCTATGACTTTCAAGATTTCAGTGTATTGTTTGTTCAAATTACACACTGGGGACGCCGATAACATTGCTAATCTATTATGTAAGATGAAAAGTTAAGGTAGTATAACATCATTTTAGAAACTAATAATTCGACCACGCAGCTGAACCGCTGACGTGAGTTGAGCAAATTTCCAAAATTAAGTTTATAGGCCTATGTTTTAGGGTTTCAACCAACCATTTGGGAAATAGATCTATTCACGACGGTGCTGAATAGCTGCAAAATGCTTCGCACACCATTCCTCGTATTGGGAGTAACTTCATTACACAGAGCATTGCGTGCTTCGCACGCCATTCCGCATATTGGGAGTATATACACAATGCATTGCGTGCTTCACACGCAAACCCGCGTATTAGGAGTATTGCCAATACACAATGCATTGCGTGCTTCGCACGCTAACCACCGTATTGGGAGTATCTTCAATACACAATGCATTGCGTGCTTCGCACGCCAACCTTACGGTGACTCATGACTTTGAATTTTGTACTTTTATGGTATTTTACGTTTTAATCGATTTTGGGGAACCATGCGAGCTATAAGGTCGCGTAAAAAAACAAAACGTGCACAATAACAAAAAACTCTAAAAAAATTCATTCTCGTAGAAAAAATCTAAAAAAATAGTTACTTCCTGTCAAAAAACGTGCTACCGGGTGTTGGATTTTTTGGGTAACGAACTCGTCCAAGCGACTTAGACAACCAACATGTGTACCAAATTTGGACCAAATCGGACTTAAAATGCGGCCGCTAGAGTGCGAACACATGTATACATAAATATGTACTTATATACATATGATTTTTAATGACACCCCAAAACGTGTTCTGGGGACCATGATCAGTGCTCATTTGCTACTCCAGATCTTAGGTCTTACCATAATGGTGACTGTAGTAGTTCATTTTTCCTGTGGAAATTCGCCAATGATATAGGAAGATACTTTAATTTTGTACCACATATTATATGATATTTACACTTCATACAGAACCAAAGATAACTTTTTTATTTAAGTTTTATATAAACACAATTTGAAAAAAACAAACTTTATCTAGGCCTACCTAACTATGCTGAGGGAATTTGTAACCGGTAAATATGTGCAATTAAAAGGGCTATAAAACTGTAGGCCTATTTATAAATTTTTTTAATTTATAACGGGTGTTTCTTAAATAGGACACCAATTTTCTGGTGTGGGTTCCTTACATAAAAATAAATAAAAAAGTTTCTGCAAACAAGTGTCCCAAAACGCTTCGTTTTCCAGATATCTGCCATTTGGTTTTTTCTTACAAAATAATTCATATCTAGAGAAATGTTTGACTGACTGAGTTCAAACTTGGCTTGAAGCTTAACCTAATAATGATCTATCTAAAAAAAAATAAAAAAATAAGCGATTGTATACAATGCGTTTTAAAATGGAGGCTGTTTGAAAATTTAAAACCTAAATTACTAAAAATCCCGTACATTTTAACAAAAAATGTCAAAACACCTTTTTTGTAGCACTTTTGATTCCCTATCAGATGGTGAACTGTCAAAACAATAGATTGAATGATAATAGGTAAGTTAAAGATATAACAGCATTATGTACATACAATATTGTTGTGTTTACTGTGTTGGTATAGGATGCCGGGTTGAACAAACCAATTACTACACCATAACTGAACTATTATCGTTCATCCGATTGTTTTGACTGTTACACCATCCGCTAGGGAATCAATATCAATATTTTTTGTTAAAATGTACGGTTTTTGAGTAATTTATGTTTAAAATGTTCAAACTGCCACCATTATTGAAACGTATGATTGTATGTAATCGCTTATTTTTCTTGAGATAGATAATTATTAGGTTAAACTTCATGCCAATTTTGAACTGAGATAGATCATTATTAGGTTAAACTTCATGCCAATTTTGAACTGAGATAGATCATTATTAGGTTAAACTTCATGCCAATTTTGAACTGAGATAGATCAT
>JAGFPH010002986.1:68391-92365 GCA_018207615.1 Philaenus spumarius | reverse complement strand
CGAAATGTACATAAGGGTAACGTATTAAACATAACTTACAATTTAGTGGTTTTTATTTAAATCAGTGTGGTTTTGTCGCCACAGTGCTCTTTTATTTGTTTAATTAACAATTATGTAATTATGATTATATGCAATCGCGCTCTAACGGCTGCGTTTTACATCCGATTTGGTTCAAATTTGGTACACATGTTGGTTTTCTAAGTCGATCGAACGAGTTCGTTAGCCTAAATATTATAATTCCGAAATTATGTTTTTTGAATAGAAGTTAACATTTTTTAAATTGTTCGTAATGTTTAAAAACGTAAGATTGAAACGTTTTTGGAGTTTTATCTAAATAAATAAATTTAGGAGATTATTCTGCTCATTTTCTTGTTTTACACGACCTTATAGACCGTCTGGATCCCCCAAAATCGATCAAAACGTAAAATATCTGGTTCAAATCCACGTTAAGGATTTTGACCTCGATTTTGCCCGCTGCGAGCGGAACGAAGCAGCGCGAGAGCGGGGGCAAGAGGCTGAGGTGTAAACAAATTCCACTAATGTACAGATGGAAATAAATGAGAAGAAGCGGGTCGCTCAGATAGAGATGTGAGTGTGGAAGGGAGGAAGTATGCTCCTCCATGCTAACGCTGACCACAATGCTGTTAGCGCATGCGCATTGGCCATCCCTGCTTCTGCGCACACAGGAAGCCGCTTCTACACAGACATTTCCTACTGTACTTCGTAAACCCCAATAGCTATTCAGAGCTTTCATGAGTAGACCAATACTCGCTTAGCTCATCAACCCCCCTCCCCGACTTGCGGTGTAGCAAAAACAAACAGACGTATTCACGAGAATTACGATTGATTAGGACAGACGCACAAAGATCGGCGTTGAGTGGTGGGGATAGCATGACCGAGATCCAGCTACCACTGAATTAAATAGACTATATCAAAGACCACTAAAGAATACCGTTGCGAGGCGGCCAATAGGATGAGCGCGCAGCGTTGCCATATCTACTAGCCTCGAACACTCCTGGTATTTACCGCTCGAGGCTTGATCGCACAGTTTAAAGAATTAAACGCGTTGAGTCAGCCGCATTCAGTTAGAAGCGTGGGAAGAACGTGACAACGTCGCACTACGGCGATTGGAGCGTTCAAGGTATAGGTGTACACAAGCCCGTCCCTCAACGGTATTATTTCGTGGTCTTTGATATAAGCAATATGGCGGATGCCACATTACCCGCGAAACGAAGCTCGTGTTCTAAATTTTGTATGATAGAAACTACGATAGCAATTTAAAAAAAAAAATACTTTTCAGAAAATGTAGCTTCTAAGCTACATTTCTCCCGTTTACACGACTCACCTGCCCTAAAAACAAAAATTTTATCGCAATGCAACTTTTTGATGTCACGAATTAAAAAGTATAAAACAGTTTGGATTTTATTCGATTTTTAAAGTGCCAAACCATTTTTATTTTCAAATTGTGAACACACCGTTAGCGTCCCACACTATTAAACTGTAAGTTTGTCAAATTTAAAAGATTTTCGAGCATTTTCAGCAATTGAAACCACGGTGTAAATCAATAGAGCGAACTGAAAATTGCCCTCTCGGTCATTCCAGCTTTAATTCCCACAGTGTACAGGCTTTTGGCATACCAAGTCTATTTAATTCTGTGGTCGCTGCCGAGTTCATGGTGCATGCGTAGTAGTGCCAAAGTTTTGCGTGCATGACAGGAATGTTTGATATAATAGAGAGAAAAGTCTTCTTTTTAATAAATTAATTAAAAAGTTCAGATCTTTTTTATACTATTAATGGAATATTAATGAAATAGTATGAAATATCCGTAATTTCGATATTGTCGTTTTTATCGAATTAACCTACAAAATCACGTTTAGCTAGACGACGTTTCTACGACCGAATGCAAAATCCAGCGACGAAAACGAATCCATTTATACACTCGTAGTTTCATATTATTGTTTAAAAAACCTATTTCTCGTGTGCCTTCTACAAAGTATGTAAGTCAGACAGTTAATGCATAGCTCATGAGTGGTAATGAGTTCACAAAGCCTTTAACAGACGACCTTTAAAGCCTCGCATTGTCCTACCTCACACGTCAGGATCGATGACCTTTATTGTACCCCTTTACTGTTTATCCCTTATGAGGCTTCATGACCATCCAATGAACCATTCACCATTCACGGTGCAATCTTAAAACATTATAACGAGACACTAGTAAATTCTATCTACTAAACTTTAACCCTTAAAAACAAAGCAAATACTTATCCAAGGCCGTAACCAGAAAGAGGGGTTAGAGGGTCCAAACCCCCCCCCCCCCCGAAATCCCCAAATTTAGTAGTAAAAATTAATACTTGATTTAAAAAGAGCAAGTTAAATTATAAAATACACAACACAACATATTTTACATCATTGTTCATTGCATGCAGACTGATATTTAGATTTACTAGATTAAACAACAACGTACAATACACATGGATGGATGCAGTAGGTTACAGCATTACTCTTTTGTAAGCTTGATCTGACCTATTAAATGAAAAAACTATGAAGGTTCGATAAAAATACTTTACTCTAACAAAACAAAATCAAAACAACATCCTTACTTACATCCTACAATATTTTACATGACTAACTATATCAAAATTTTAAAAATAAGCATGGATATTGTTTGTTTAACACGTTCACTCTACGCAAATTTCGTAACATTTCCCCACACCGCTTTCAAATGTGACTCATCCTTCACTAAACTAGTGGATGTTTACCTCACCCTTAACTCGTTCATTGCTACGCAAATTTCGTATTTCCTATGCTAGGAGCTAACCTTTTGTTTTTTATATTTATAGCCTAAATGACTAGAAATTACTTTATTTTTAATTTTTGAACCTTATACGTAATAGGCCTAATCACTAATATTTTAAAGCGGACGCACCGTGCATTGAAAATACTCCCAAAACGAGGGTTGGCGTGCGAAGCACGCAATGCATTGTATATTGAAAATATTCCCAATATGGGGGTTGGCATGCAATGCACTGTGTATCGGCCGCTTCTCAGTGTCAAGCTCATATGTGCGTCCTTAGTAGTGAACGTGTGAAAGGGTTTAAATTCAAATCCCCGGTCCTAACCTGACCCTCCCCCCTCCCGAAAGGTTTTCCTTGCTATGGCCTTGTACTTAACATGTTTATGCAAACGGTCGAAATTTCCAGCATATCCTGCCATATGTATTAAATGCTAGAAGAATAAACATTTCCTTGTGGTTTTTATTCATTGAACAACAAGCAAATCCTTAACGTTAACTTAAGGATATCCTTAGTTTTTACTCGTTATGACTGTTTAAACTAAACATCGTTTAATAAAATGGTTTTAATATCCTTAAATAAAGCTCTGCAAAATAAATAAGGTAATTCCTTTGGTCAGAGGGATAAATAAGGGATTTTAATTATTCAAAGTTGCGAACAACCTGTTAATTCTTCCCAATGAACCTCGTAAAGTCACATTCTTAAACATTTGTTATTTCAATATTTGTAAATTTACTCGGAAAAAATATTAGGTTAGGCCTAGACCGAGGAGTATATATAAGTTATATACCTTTTCAGTATACTCACTGAAAACAACCGTAAATTAGTAACTTCTTTAATTTCAGGGATTTTAATTGCTCGAAGCTGTGCACAACCTGTTAATTCTTCCCAATGAACCTCGTATAACTACTTACATTATTGTGCACATGGACACCAGACAATATAGGGTAGAAGGCGCGCGGATTATCACGTTGTTTGGGTATTTTTTTTCTACGCACAAATTTAATAAAGGCTTACAACAACCCATCGGTCAAAATGGCTGAATACTGAATAACTCTCGCGGTCTAAATCCCACAATACCTCCTATTTAATCCTCCAGCGGTTAATTTGCTAAAATGCTGGATATTTAATTAAAATATGTGGTTATGGGGAAAGTTGAAAGGTAAATTTTTAATTTGATCGTAAATTAAATACACAACATCATTATCACCAGTTATATAATCTAAAATCCTTCCCATAAAGTCAACTAGCTAAACAAGGAATGATTAAATGCGCCGGCCAAATGTTTCGCGGTTACAAGAAGGGCGTTGATGTAGTTTTTTATTTTGTGCCTGCTTCGTAGTTTTCGTGAAATAAACCTCCAATCAATAAACCTGAGAAGTGCGATAAGTATTCCTCACTTTCAGCAGTTGCGAATGTTCAACAAAACGCTGTTCATAACAAGCACGCCAAAAACTGGATAGGAATTAACCATCTAAGCAATGTCGATAACCATGGCGGAAATGAACTATACATTTTGGCGAGGGTCAGTGACGGCTCCCAAACACTGTATTACCTTACACCTGTCAATTCTTACCAATAAAGCTGGTATTACTGTTTACATTCGTGTAAATAAGGACACCAAAGTATGTAGGGCAGTATGCATAAGATTATCCTGCTGGGTTGGCGTTTTCCTTATGCACAAATTTAATAAAGCCTTACAACAATCCCCCCGCACTCAGTTAAAATGCCTAAACGCTATGTACTGAATAACTCCTGTGGTCCAGATTCCACAGTAGACTACCAACGCCTCTTCCCAGAGCGATTGCATTTAATTAAAATATGCTCAGTTGGGAGAAGCTGAAATGATGTGTACATTTTTCCTTTTATTGCAAACTAAACGGCTCAGCCCCGTGCTCGCTTCGCTCACCAATCACGGTGTAGACTTGGGCCGAAGCAAACGCAAACAGATTACTGTATACTCTGGTATTTTCACGGTAATTACGATGGATCAGGACAGAGTATCTTGTAACAGGGTTGGTGGGGGTAGTGGCGATCTGGATCCCGATACATGCGCAGTAGGGCTAAAGTTTCTGCTTGAATGACAGGATTTTTTATAAATTGATTATGAATTTGCTAATTTGGTTGCTAAGGTAATGAATATAAATGCATTCAAACATAATGTTGCTAAGCTTTTGATTCGCTCCAACTTATTCATCTGTTACAGAGCTGTAGGTGAACACCCGAATGTTCACTACATTTTCGCTTTAAAATATAAAATTTTCAAATTCCTTTCTTAGCGTATATGAAGAATATATCTTAAAATTTTCGTATTTTATCTTAAACTAGCATGTACCCGTGACTTCGCACACGATCCAAAGATTCGCCGTTTAGTAATAAATGAGAATTTTAAAATATCAAAGTACTCTGCCAAATATTTAGTGAACATTTTGGAATTTTAATATATGCAAGCGGAGACCCATGCGTGCTCCGCACACAAACCTGTTGGTACCTTCTATACATATATGTTATGTTTTCTTCATAATAAAGGTGTAGGATTAATAATAATCTCAAAGCTAGGATGGTAAATAATGTTAAAAGCCCAAATTAAAATAATACGTATATTTTATAACAACAGTTATAATAAAGGTTAAAAGAACCAGCGAAGCTCAGGCCTACATTTACACAAAAACCATAACCTAAAAGTTAGAAATACATAATAACTGTTTGAATTTTGAAATCAGCTGGTAATATTAGAGCAAACAGCTGATTACTGTACCAACACTAAAAATATTTTATTATTATTAATTTTATTATAGCGATCACATTGCCATAAAATAGTTTAGCGTGTGTTGTTTTTACGTCCAACATATGGCGTTCTTTACATAAACCTAACCTAGAAGTACAAATGATTGTTTCAAAGTTTGAAACCAGCAGCCAATGGAAATGTTAGAAGAAACAGCTGATTACTGTACCAAGAATAAACATATTTTTATAATTCAGTAAGGCGCTCCTACTAAAATATTTAGTATAGTTTGTGTTGTTTTTACGTCAAACAGATATCGTTTAAAAATTATGTAAAAACAACGTTTATTCGAATGCAATGTTCTTTTAAAATTTCAAATTAATCAGTGAAGAACTTTCGGAGATTTGAGGTATGAACAAACGGACATTTACATTTTTATTCATATAGATTTAGTTTTTAATTCTTATTGAATATCATAGATTCCACCTTGTTTATTTTATTAAGTAGCACTCTTTTTGGTTTACCATTGTAGACATATTAGCACTCTGGAAGATGCTATAGTTTTTCTTTTCTTGGAGAACCCAAAACAGGCTCAGCCCAAACGGATTTCTACATTTCTCATAAAGATTATTGTTTTATTTTTTTTAGTTCTGTAAGTTTTGTTTTTAGTAATTTTGCTATATAAATGTAAAGATTGACCATTATTATTGTATTTCTCAGTAAAACTTGTCTTATAAAAGTTCCTTATTGAATAAGCGTTTTTTATGTTTATATTCACCCAAACATTAGCGTTTACTTAAAATAAGTCGTTACGAGGAGGTTAAAGTTGTTAGTCCACCATGCCACAGATGGAACCTCGTAGGTTCGAACCCAGCAGTCGTCATCGAATTACCCAATACGATAGTATAATAAAATATTTATTTTTTTGGAATCGAAACGTCGACCGCCCATTTTTCAATACACAGTCAAATGTGTATGCCGGTTGAGGAAGATAGTTCGCTATAAATGTTCCTTGGCAATCCAATTTTGAACCGTTTCCTAACTATGATCGTCCAGTCGGCCCACTAGATTAGTACATAGCCTTAAGGCCTTCGCCGATGGTTAAAAGTATAACATACTAGGAAAAGCCCACTCGATCGAGAAATACACCACACAATCGGCCGGCATACAATATTGACAGGTTTACGTACTGCATTTCACCTGCCCACTCCACGGCTACGTTCGACACCTGAATCGCTAAATCCAATTAATAGGGAAACAATGGTATACAACGTAGAAATATCATCATGGAATTTAAGCCTAGTGGTGTCAAAAGGGTAGAAATTGGAAACTGAACAACATATATAGTATAGAGGGTGATCAAGAAGCCAATGTCGTTTAATTAAACTTATTAAAATCAGCGGAGTTACCTGTTGTTTAACGTTCGTATTAATGGTTAACTTAAAAGCTTGTAAAACCACTTAAGTTTTTAAAGTCTCTGTGCTTTTGTCTTATAATTGAAATAAATCGACACCAATCCATTTAATTAAAGAATTTCTATAAGAAAGCTGATTCCAGTGACTCTTATTGTGAGAGCTAATGTCGAAAGTGATAAATAAGCACCGATAATGTCGCCAGAACACGTTTTGTGGTGTCATTGATCATTATACAGTGTGTCAATTAAGTCTGGGTACGCTTTAATATTTGGTATATAAGGAAAATTTGAAGGTAGATGTGATTGAGGAACCTACTCTTATGTAAAAACACTATTTTATTACGATAAAAAAAACCATTTCCGTCATCTTGAATCCGCCATTTTGAATGTAACTTTGTTTTTTTTTAAATAGGAAAGTGGTCATGTGATACATCATTTCGATGTAGAATTTCAAGAAAAAACCAACAGTGAAATTTGCACATCCATATTTTCAACCGATTAAAAATGGCGGCCAAAAAACAAATCGTGTTTTCCGAATTTGCCCCATTTTTCTGTAGGCTACTATTTTTGTTTTAATATTAACTATTATTCGTTTTGGATTCAGAATTAAATAAGCTTTCAAACGATATGCCACACAACAATATTTGAGAGTATTTAAATTTTTGAGTTACAGCCATTTTAATTTTTTCAAAATTGATTTCGAGTACGGTAGTTCAACTAAATATCGTTGTGTGGCATATCGTTTGATAGCTTATTTCATTCTGAATCCAAAAAGAAAAATAATTAATATTAAAACAAAAATAGTACATCAAAATGGGGCAAAATCGGAAAACACTATTTAAAAAATATGTAGTTAACATTTTTGTAAATGGCCGCCATTTTCCAATATGGCGGTCAAGCTTGAAATTTACTATGGAAACCCCTATTTTTTATGACGGATTTAAGTTTTACATGCAATTTTAATACTTTTTTATTCTTGGTGTTCTTTTGATAAACTCAATCGTTTAGCCGCTAGGAGCGCTGAAAGTTTCAGAAACTATTATTTCGACAATAATTAATTAAAGAGACATGTTTTACCATTTGCAAACAATAAAATTTTACTCAAAGTGCAATTTTTTTTACAGTGGAGTGTTAAAAAGCTATTTCCACCTCACAACTACCTTATGTTATACAAAAAACCTACTAAATTTTTTTTTTTTAATCGATAACGCAACCACTGTGTACTGTGTAAGTGCAAGTACAGGTCGCTACAGTATAACAACAATAACACATACTGTTGTGTTGATAGGCAATAACCAGCTGTCACTAAAAAACTTTTATGTTACACTTCATATGGTTCCTAATGAAGGGCGCCATAAATTAACAATATGTTTAACTAAATTATATTTATCTAAATTGTTTATCCATTAACAATTACAATATGAGACCTGTTAGTTAAATTGTTTCGATTCTATATGCAAGTGTAATCTGTCAATAAAATTAAACCAACGTAAACAAATAAACGTAATTCACTTATTTAAATCAACGTATTAAATCAGGTAAGTACACCTAACTTGCGAAATATTTGCACTGGTCGGCTAGTTTTGTTTAATCAAGTAAGATTGTTTTTAAACTTTTGTTATAACATAATATATTAATTTAATTATGTTTTCAAATTTTCCTTGAAACCGGCAATGTGTTCTGGTTATCAAGCAGTACAAAATCATTACAATCATACATAGAATATTTTTTGTCCCTACATATGTTCACGTGTTTATATGAATTGTATTTTAGTTCCACTGTTCATTCAAAGTTAGTTTTAAAAAGAAAAACTAATTTGGCGGTACAAGATGACCAATTTACATTAAATTTAGTATAAAAGTAATCGAAATTTAAATACAAAACGTAATATGATAATGGTTTCTAATAATTTTGGACAATAATTTAACTGACTTTTTGGTATTAGGCACCTAGTACTGGTTTTCATTGAGTGCAGCCAAGCGTCACTAATTAGGGTCGGCTGGGCGGAAGACCCTAACCTTTTCCTGGTTCAGAGTTAGGCTGTCCACAACTATAGTAGTTTTCTGTTATTATTTCTACTATTTGTTTGAGTAATTTTGACAGACCATACGTACTGCAGACATTTATTCTGGAAATAAATATAAAGCTCTGTTATAGAAAAGAAGTTAAACAATTGGCTAGGTTAGGTCTAAACTGGCATGATACTTTGAGGTAAAATAAAAGGTTAAGCCCTAATAGGTTTCCCTAATAGGTGTTTAAAATTAATTAAAAAAAAAATTAAAATTACAAAAACAAGTACCTAATAAAATATTGTACACTATGTAAACAGCTACAAATGTAAAATACGAGTTTATTTATTTATTTCCTTAAACAAAATTATGTATTACTATTGGCTCCGCCCCTGCTGGCAACCCATGGCGAAACTAATGCAAAAAGATTATTGTGTACTCTGATATTTTCACGGAAACGACGATTGACTAGATCAGAAACAATTGGATCTAATTAGAGTAGTGAGGTTAGCGGTGACGTATACATAATGTAAGACAGACGAAATGTGGACACGACCTTATCAATAATTTAAATCATGTCAGTCCGCAGAACCTCTAATTTTTACAGTCTTTCAATTTTTAAATATTAACCTTAAATATTTCCGTAGTAAAAAGTTTCCTAGATTAGTCTCTGAAAAGCCCTCTACGTGCGAATGAAGATCCGTCAAAATTGGTTCTACTATTCCAGAGATTGGGTTGAACAAAAACAGATAGACACAAAATTAAAATATGCACATTTTTTTGGGGGGGCAAAGTGTCAATAACCGTACGAGTTTGGAAAAAAGTTTATTCTGAAATCTCACACAGACACTTCAATGTTATTTATATGTTTAGATTTAAAAGAATCACCCCTACGCTACGTGGATATAAATCACTTGCATGGGAATGGTTCGCGTTGTTATCATAGTAAACAAGAGGATTTATAAATAAATCGTATTCCAAGTTTGTAAGGGATCGAAACCGCGTGCCTTGGGAGCCACCAGAGAAAGAGCTAATTCCGAGTTTTGTATCGAAACTTTGGTCGTACATCTAACCATTTCAAAATGGCGGCCGGTAACGGTTTTACGTTCCCTTTTTGTAAAGAAAATAACGTTTTACGTACCGCACGTGCGATCTGTTGCGTTGTGTTTTGTACATGCTGTTCGAATGTGTTATTTACTGAAATTAAATACGCCGCCTACATTGTCTGAACGGGACACAACATATGAATTAAAAACATTATCCGTTGTTAATTATTCCTACTAAAACCTGCTTTAACAAATTCACCGCTACGCAAATTTCGTATTTCCTATGCTAGGAGCTGACCTTTCATTTTTTATACTCATAGCCTAAATGAGTAGAAATTACTTTATTTTTTATTTTTGAACCTTTCTACGTAATAATCACTAATGTTTTACAGGCTGTGTAATCGAATTATCATTTCTTACTGGTTATTTTAGCTAGTATTTAAATACGGATCAAACAGCTGTTCGGTTGTTAAGCAAAGAATCACATTTTCCCTCTTTAAATAAAATCAGCTGACTATCAAGAAACACGTGTTCTTGTACCTAGTTAGCATAATGTTACCTCCAGGAAAATTAAGAAATGTGTAATGTTTACTTGTAAGCTAATGTTTATTTACAATAACTAGTAAGCCCCCGTAACAAATCACAGGCAGATTAATTAGATACACATCAGAAATACATAACTTATAAAATTACTATTTAAAACCCACAGATTTTATCTAGGAAAACTCGTGGAAAACTTAACTATGCCGACTGGGATTTTAAACTGGTAAATATGTACAATTATAAGAGTTCTAAAATGTAGGCATATTTGTTAAAATTTTTTATTTATATACATTTTTATATATCTAAATAAAGATAAAATACCATTGCTTTTTATTTCGTAACGATAGATGGATTGATTTAGAATTATTTATCAACATTATAATGAAGAAATTAATAATGGAATATGTGTATGTGTTGAAGTTGTAAACATAACCCCTAAGTATAATATACACTAGGTTTTGTTTTTAAGTATTACAGATGATGGGTGAAATAGTTACTCACGTACGTACGGAAATACACTCGCTTTTATAGGAGTTGATTGTCATTTTTTTAAACTACTGATGGCTCATCTACAGATAAAGAGCTTTCAATAAAATTGGATCTTTGATATTGTTCGAGAATAAGCCACTTTCTAGAAGAACTAAAATTTTGCTAATTCTAACCTGTATTAAACACAAGTTAGGGACAATTTAAACAATTTTAAGGAACTGACTTTTGAATACTACAATGAAATATCTTGGCATAAAAACAATCAGTTAAAGCCAGATAACTAATTGAATTAAGTTTTTTAAATTATATAATTTGTAAAAAATGTGTAAAAGATTTTCGTTTCAAACTAACACTGATATAATATAAAGTTTTATCTATCTTGGACTCGGAAATAAAACAGTATATTTTATTTTATCATGTTCACGTATTAGTGCTATATTTCTTAAGGACAGAACTTTGTGATTCAATCAACAGTTTGCTTGATAAATGTGAATTGCAGAGATGTAGCTTGCAGTTAGCAGACTGTGAGGAGACTGGTGAATTATTTTTGAACGACTTGACAACTTCATTTAGAACTATTATGTATTTTAAGGTTTTCATTCTTAGTTGTGATTATATGTACAGGGTGGGTGAAAAGTCTGAGAACGGCTTTATATTTCGTATATGAGGAAAATTCGAATGTAGATGTGGTTGAGGAACCTACTCTATGTAAAAATACTATTTTATTAAGATTTCAAAAATTTTGTCCGCCATTTTGGATCCACCATTTTGAAAATAACGTTTTTTTAAATAGGATAATGGTCATGAGATTCATAATTTCAATGTAGAATTTGAAGACAAAATCAATGGTAAAAACTGCAAATCAATATCGCAAACAGTTTTGAAGACATTTGCATTTATTTACATTTAGTTTGGTGTTGCTTTTCATGTGTATTGAACATTGACGTTTCATAGGTAGGGATTTTTAATGTACTATATTTTTAATTTATTATGATCATTTTGTTAATTATTGTTAAAATTGATGTAAATTAAATTAATACCTTATGATTTGATTGTTTGATAATGTTGAATTTTATTCGAAATTAAAATTTGATAGGTAAAAAGTTTAATGTACTTTATTTTATTTTTACATTAAATGATATGATTCACTGCAAACTGGTTTGAGACATGGATGTGCGGTTTTCATAACTTTTTTTACTTAACATTTTACATTGAAATTATGTAAACTTTTCTATTTAAAAAAAAGAGTCATTCAAAATAGTGTATCCAAGATGGCGGAATTAAAAAAAAAGATTTTTAATAAAGTAGTATTTTTACATAGAGTAGCTTCCTCAATCATATCTGCCTTCAAATTTCCCTTGTATACGAAATATTAAGCCGTTCTCAGACTTTTCACCTACCGTTTATACAGGGTGTCCCCGAACTCTCTGGACCCCTTTTGTGGATATGTTCCTGGGATCCAGACAAACATATTTCATAATATAAACATGGGTCTATTTGCTTATTTTTCCGTCTGTCTGTATGTGTTTTTTACAAAATACTTAATATTTTTGGAAGTAGAAAAGATATTCAGCTACAAATTTGTACACCTATTAGTTTCGTAACCTTTTATCACTGTACAACAAATTATAAAATTATTTTAAGTATTTTAAAAATGGCGGCGTCTGTTTATAATTTTTAATGTCAAATATCTCAAAAACCGCTAACTTTACAAAACAATTACAAGACAAAAAAGTTTACTTTTTTAATGAAAAACACAATGTTTTTTTTTTTATTTTGTCTGTAGCTTAAAGGATAGCAGAGATATTGACAAAAAAGGAAAATTGTATGTCTTGGTAGTTGTCAACAATACGCAGAATTACTCTAGAAACAAATTATTTTAAAGTCATTATGAGCTAAAATAATCAGTTATTTGCATTATGTTCCGAGCACTTTCTGAGCTGATTCTACTAGAAAAAAATAATGAAAAAAGTTCATATATTCATAGGTCCGGAAATGTTTCGTTAGAGAATTACTGCTGGCAAAAGATTTCACCCATGTTTCAGATTATTCACAGAAACGAATCCCTATTGAAATATGTAGGACGTTAATTAAGGTGTAAAATGTAATTTAATTTAAGTAAAATAAGTAGATAAGTTTAATAAAATAGGTCCCAATTCTGTAACTGCAGAAATTGTTGCGATATTTGACCCAAAACGCTAAATTCTGGCTCAAATTTTAGGTTAGGTCTAGACTTAAAGTTACTTTCTAGACCTAACCTAAAATTATTGTATGAATGTTGCTGTGAAGGCATGTAAAATAAATTAAATATACACACATAATTTTAGGTTAGGCCTAGACTGATGAACCAACGTTTTATGTTTATTGAATGTATTTTCAGCTCTTGCAAAACCGTCTCTTAATTTAAATTGATGGACCAAAACACATTTTTCTTGAATGTATTACATTCATTGCCGTAGCAACCAATTTGATAACTCTTCTTCATTACGCGTATTTCTATTTGTAATTGCCATAGCAACCAATTTGATAACGCTTTTTCGTTACTCATATTTTATATTTGTCATTGCCAAAGCAACCAACGAATAACACTTTTTTTTCGTTATGCATTACATTTTCTATTTGTTAACTCTTACTGCAATCCGCGTTAAGGAACTTCGTTATAAAAAATGTAAGGAATTATTATATGCATGCATTGGGCTAATAAAGTATATTTATCTATCTAATTAATTTGCTTGTGGTTTTCCACGGGGCTTAGCACTGTTTTTCACGCGGGATTCTAACTATTCTATAATTAATAATGTGTCCTTTTTTATAAATCAAAATTAATTGACACGAGGGAATTATTAAAATAAAAAATAAAAAATTAAGCGTAACGTTTACCCTGGGTTTTACATTGCACGCTCTACTACGCAATTGATGGAACACTTTGTGTTCAAGGTCCGATTATCCTGTTTCCAAGCCATAAGGGAATACATTCACCCACGCGTGTAGGACGGGCAAAGTTTGAAACCCATCTAGTGATTAGGGGCGGGGTTGTGTCTCCAGGGTACCACAAATACTCCCCACCCCCTACTCCCTACACGATCACTTCGTTATGTTTTCAAAGTTAAATCGTTTCTTCTTGCATAAGAAAAAAGCACGTGCCGATTATGCAACTTGCGCCTACAAAGCATTGTATAGGCTGTATATACGCTTTCGTTCTGCTGGTTGCAGTCGTAAGTTGAAGGGGTCTGAATAGTGTAAAAAAATTTTTCATTCACCCAAAACCTGGCCCCAGGGTACAACGCACCCACCACCCTACGCCGGTCCAGGTGCCTCTGCTTCAATCAATCGTCGTTTCAGTGAAAATATCAGATTATACGATACTGTAATCCTTTTCCATTTGCTTCGTCGCCAGTCAGTGAAATTGCGAATTTCTCGGCCATTTAGATTCCCAGCTGTTTCACCGACATTCCATAAGAAGTTAAATAAACTTTAATTTGACATCCATATCTCCGAACCAAATCTCTGCAATTCCAAACCGAAAGCTTCATAGATGGGTATAGAGTTCTGCAATACCTCCATGAACCTCCAAGCTATAGCGGCTCACATGGACAAACCACGCTTTCATTTATTATTTATATTGATTACACCGCACCCTGTTAGCTCGGAAGTGAACCAACCTTTGTATTTACTTTCTCTCTCCATTTCCCTCAACACATATATACAAAGTTTGGGTACGCTTTAGAATCTTAAATTAACACTTTTAGGGTCGAAATGTATAAGTAAATTGTAAGAAAGTAAAACCTAGCTTCATCACATGACTAGCCAAGGAGGAAGTGCTATCTCTCTTTCATTTCTAATTGTATTCTGATCAGGTAATCTCTATCAGGACATTGTTATTGCAATTCGTCCCATTCAATCTATACTTCCTCCAACTTATTAAATCTCGAGAAATAAAATCATACCCTTCCCATTCAGAACCCTCGGCCTCGTCTCGTTTCCTTTACTTGCGGATCCGTTCTACATTTCCAGAGATGCACAAAGCTTTTCCGATCCCATTAATAAAATGCAAAGACCAGATAAGCCTATTTGGTTTGCAATAGAGGTCACCTGAGGCTAATGCCGGCCCCATCGCCTCCTCTCGTGTTCGTGTCATCTCTGTGTTACCACACATGTACGATTTTTTAAAGTAAATAATTCGATACTGCTAAAAAAATTATTTGTAATTTGTATGTTCGTTCGGGAGTTATGGGTAAGAAACTGGCGGAAAACGTGATCTTTAGCGTTTACTGGTGCATAGCGAATAATTTAAGTAGGCCTAAATGGGGTACACAGATCGATTTGGGCAAAACTCAATGTGCGTTTTTTTGCCATGGAACTCGGATCTAAAATAGTTTTTTTCTTTAATTGCGTACCTTCGTTTGAATACAGCTGTGGTAAATATAAAAACATACACAATTTAAAAACCCCCCTAGAATTATGAGTAATTCAATAGATAATAATATTTGGAATTCGAATATTTTAGTTACCCGAAAACGGCCTTTTCCCCAAAAGTAAAATATATTTTTTTTATCTAAAAATTATTCAGACAGTCCAATACATGAGCTGAAAATGTTAATCTTTTAGCAGACTTAAACAATTATAAGGTTTTCCAAACATTTAAGTCCTATTTGTGCCAGAAAAAACAAATGCTCTAATTAATTTTTTCGGGAGCATTTCTTAGAAAGTCGTATCTGCGAGACCGATGTTCATTAATTAAACGGGATGAAAGAAAAACACAATCCCCGCCGGGAGAAGGGTTTCCAGACAGATGCTTTTTATGAAATCGTTGTAATTTCAGACTCGTAACTGTAATTACAATTTTTCTCAGACAGAATAATCACACACTGAGAGTGAGCCTTCCACCCGGACAACTAACCTGACCTGTTTAAAGTAAAATCTGGAATATGTACGGTATAAAAACATATTTAAGGTGCAGGTCACGTCACGCCGTCACGTCACGTAACGTCGTCACGTCACGTCCATTCCCGTCATTTTAGGTAGGTTGGCTATACAGAGTATCCCATAAGGAAAGTTCCAAACTTCGGAAATGGTTCTATGGGTCAAAATAAGAAAAAAAAGTCCATATAAACACACCCGAAAACGCTTCGTTTTCTAGATATCCGCCATTTTGTGTTTTGTACAAAATAATTTTTTCTAGAGAACGGTTTGACTGATTGAGTTCAAACTTGGTATGCAATTTATCCTAATAATGCTATATCTCAAGAAAAATAAACGATTAAATCCACTTATGCATTTCAAAATGGTGGCTGTTTGAAAATTTCAAATCTAAATTACTCAAAAACCGTACATTTTAACAAAATATGTCAAGACAACTTTTTTGCATCCCTTTCGATTCCCTTTCGGATGGTGTAACTGTCAAAACAATCGGAAAAAGGATAATAGTTAAGTTATGTGTAATAATTAATTGGTTTATTCAACCCGACATCATGTAGGCCTACCAACACTGTAAACACAGCAATATTGTATGCACATTTGCTGTCATTATCTTTAACTTAACTATTATCCTTTATCCGATTGTTTTCCCAGTTACACCATCCGATAGGGAATCGAAAGGGCTACAAAAAAGGTGTCCAGCCAGTTTTTGTTAAAATGTACCATTTTTTAGCAATTTAGGTTTGAAATTTTCAAACAGCCGCCATTTTCAAACGCATGATTGGATTTGGTCGCTTATTTTCTTGAGATATAGCATTATTAAATTAAACTTCATGCCAAGTTTGAACTGAATCAGTCGAACCATTCTTTAGATTAGAATTATTTTGTCCAAAAAACCAAATGGCCGATATCTAGAAAACAAAACTTTTCAGGGTCTGTTTTTTGTGAACGTTTTTCTTATTTTGACTCATAGAACAATTCCCCGAAGATTGTCACTTTACTTATGAGACAGCCTGTATACATCCGTCACTTCACGTCACGTCCAGACGTAAAAAGTACTTATTTCATCGGTACTTATGGCACTTTTATAGGTTTTTTGTTTTAGGTTACAACGCTAGTGATACCTATTTCTTTAGATTTACCGGATTGATTGTTTCAACGAAAGAAAATGTTGTCATTTTGATAAAAAAAAAAAATATGAAATGTAATTTTTACTTTATACTTATATATTTACTAACTGGCCCGATCCGGCTTTGCACGGATAGACAAATAAAAGTTAAATGTATATTAACAAAAATATATTATATCAATAAATATATTACACTATGTATTTTTTATGGAGATTTTTAGTAACTATACCCCCCCCCCACCCCCACTAAAATTTCGAATTTTTTGAAAACCGTTCTTAGTGAGCATCTAGAGCCCTAGAGGAAGCTACATACCAAATTTCGTTCTATTCCGTTCAGTGGTTTTGGAGAAGTCGTGATTTAATAACTCTGAATCCCCCAAACCCCCCTAAGATTTAAAATTTTTTGAAACCCTTTCTTATCAGCACCTACGGCCTTAGAGGAAGCTATATACTTAATTTAATTCCAATCCGTTCAGTAGTTTTAAAGAAATCGTGATTTAGTAACTTTAACCCCCTAAAATTTCGATTTTTTTTTTAAACCCTTTGTTAATGAGCACCTATGGTCTTAGAGGAAGCTACATACCAAATTTCGTTCCAATCCGTTCAGTAGTTTTTGAGAAATCGTGATCATTGAGTCAGTGGATTTGGCTTTAATATATATAGATAGCGATAAGTAAACTTTTGGGGTTTTTTTAGTTTTAGGTTACAACCTTATTAATACCTATATATTGAGATTCATTTTCCCCTAAGACTTTTTTAATAATTTAACTGAAACAGCCGACCTAGGGAGACTTTTTCACCTAGTATTACTATAAACTTGCTGTCATATTGTCAGTATATTGTTGCTCTATAGTACACTGTCAACATATTTACAAAATTATAATAATATTATACTATTAATATTATCATGACTTTATAAGTGAGCCTCTAAGCCGTAGTAGTAGAGTTATGATAGTTATTATAGTAATGCATATGCAAAATTTATATTGATAGTGCTACAATCTAAATATATTTTTCTTACGTGTGGAATACATTTTTATTACAATTTTTTCCCAGCAGTAATCCTCCTAACATTGTTCATATACAGATTGTGAGATGGGTCAAAACGTTCTTCGTACTCTTGAACTAAAATTATTAAATATTCGTCATTCATATCCAACAACAAAATACGCTGATACGCACAACAAAATACAATACAGTTTGAAACTGAATGAAGGGACTAGTATGAAAGGAATTAGTTCTATAGAGTATTTTTAGAGTGATAATATAACGTAGGTAAACGAATATAAGATGCATATACTTTAAACTTGTGGTGTAAGATAGACAACTTTATGGAATAATCTTGAAAACGCTAGTTTTCATCAACAAAACTGACCTCTTCAGGGACACTAGAGCAAAAATAAACAAATTACTTGAGTACTAGAACAAATTTTTTTAACTTAATAAATTGAAAACTATTGTAAGAAGTGGTTGTTGATTTAATACATAGTTGTTATTCTTGGCAATGCCACTTCCTAAAGATCCTGTAGGCCTACAGATGTTTCCTGCCGCAGGAAATTAAAATTTAGTCACTAATATTGAAATATATATTGCTACGGACTCTTGTTTATTTATGTTTCAGAAAAATCATTTGTCGCCAACTATTTATGTTTAAATCTGAACAAAGTAAGCAAACATTAAATATTTTCGATAGACCTCTGAGCATTATTTATTTACAATTAAAAAAAAAACTCTAAGCCACAGACGATGAAGAATGTTTATCACAATGTTTTGTCTGTGAAATTAATTTATTCTTTTAAACTAACTATATTTATTGTATACAAAACTACGAACTTTGAGTTTATAAGAGGACCTTAACAGACGTGAATACAGTAATGAAGCCGTATGATTTAATGCTAAAGTTGATTTAGAAGCAATGATTAGTGTATTTTAACAACATATTCAAGTATAGATAATAAATGTTATTATGATGAACAGAAATAAGTATTTTTGTATTACCTCTGCCACGGAGCCCACAAAATATACTCATCAAACATTGAGGCATCCAACGATATTTCCTGAATGTACGCGGAAAATGCCGAAGAGGAGATTAAAAGACGTCGCTCGACGGAACCCCTGGCTATAAACACCCGTCACGGCACGGTATGCTCTCAAAGCATTCATATATTTTCCAGCCGTAACAAGACATTACGTGACGGGTGTGTATAGAACATCGATATATACTAATGGATCGCGCACTGGACTATAGAACCCTAGACGAAATCTGGGGTTGCGTCCGTGGTCTGAAGGCGTCGTAAGTGGGCAAGAACACGCCCGGCCACACGGTAGGCATTACAATAACGCTGTTCCAAGAGTATAAAACTCTGTAGATTCTTCAATATGTTTATATTTCACAATGCAGTTTTGTTTGTAAATGTTGGTAACTGTTGATTATCCAATGATTTTTATAATTAAGAATATTACATTATTATAAATTAAGATTATGCCTTGATAATTTTCATAATATCAGTGTACAGATATTAATATTAATATTAAGTATTATATCCGTACAAGCACAGACAAGAAACGACGTACAAGGTAATAATAAGGAAAATAATACAACCAATTTTGTATTGTAGTTTATTAAAGATACATAGACGTACAAATAAGACAATGATAATATTTACATGTTAGAATATAAAATTACTTTGGTCAATTTTTGTCTTATTCCTAAGTTTGATTTTTTTGTCATGTCCAAAGTTTTCTATTTTACAATATGATGTGAAATTATTTTTAAAAATAATTGGGTTACAGATTTAATCAAAAATAAGTCATGGCTTCCTGTAAATTCATCGTTACCTACATGCCCTTTGAAAATACTACCTTTGAAATGGTTACAAGCTATCATTGTTAAATTGTAAGAAGTAACATTTTTTCTGATGTTGATAACTTGAGCATGTAGGCATACTTCACAATTTTAAATACATCCACACTTGATCTGATTAGTTTTCCTTTAGATTTAAAATCAGTGAGGCCTGTATGTGCCCTAAAATCGGATTCACTTGCATAGAGCAAAGAGCTACAGTCGGTACAGTGTATGTTTTTTTCTATACGTCTCACAATGACGCCACAAATGTAATATAAAATTTCGTCCTTAAAATTTGAATTACTATAATTTTCCATGACCAATGCGGCACTCTCTATTTCACTATCATTAATATCATAGAGATGGCACTGATTATGACCTAACTCAAGAAGGCCTAGGTGTGAGCTAAGATCAAACTCAAAGCAGTTAGCATTTTCAGAAGCCCTAACACTATTACGAAACATTAGTTGTCTGACTGCCCAAGTGAACTGTTTGGTATTCGGATTGTCATTGTTTCCACCCCTTAAAATACGAATACTCTTAATATTACTTAAAAATCCTAAAACAAATGTTTTTCTTGAATGATCTAAAACGGACTGATTTCCAATTTTAAGTGCTGCCAAATAGTTTTCTGCTTTGTTTAGCATTTCATCATCTTTTTCTTTATTTTCTAATTTAATAGGGCCTTTGTACCCTCTTCCAAATGGATCCCTACTATTCAAAAAATCAAAAAGATTGTCAATTATTCTTATGAACTCTACTGTTGGTAAACAGTTTAGGAACTGCGGATGTTGTTTTACAGACAAATATTGTAAAGCGTCCGCTACACTGGAGCTTAGAGTCTGAGCTGCAACTTTAACATTTATTTTTCGGTTCTTGTAGAAAACATGTTTCTCCGATAGTTTGTTACACATTTTTAAACTTATTGTTAAAGTTATTGAGCTCTTCTATATATTTGACACATACGCTCCCTGACTCTCATTCAATAACTTTCATGTCAGAAAGAGCATTTCGCGCCAGTTTTAACATGTGTGGAGGATCCAAAATAGCACAAATAGCATAGCTGATTGTATCTAGTTTAAAAATTGGTGCTTCGGGGAATTTACAACCTAAATGTTTCAACGCACTTAAGTTAGTGCTTGTTCCGTCAAAGGTCACACTTTGAAAAGCAGAATGACAGAAAACCGTATAACGCGCAAGCGCCAGGTCTAGAGTTCTTGCCCACTTACATCGCCCGCGCGCCCCGGATACTTCCCGCCACACACATCTGTATGCGCTCGGAAAACACAACACTAGTCTTATGGACAGCGAGCGTTCCAGTAGTATAGTTCGTTGGTATAGAAACCTACATTTGATTACACAGGAAGCATACCTCTGGAAAACAGACGTGTACGTGACGTGACGGGTGTGTATATCCGCACCTTTACACAAAACCAACTCGATGAAATCTGTAACACCTCTTTTCCAACAAAACAAACCTCCCGATAAACAATATAAAACTCCTGATCATAGCCGTAAAACCTCCCGTTCATTGTAATTTGATCTGTTAGCGAATTTGTGCTAGAACCATTGTATTTGGATAACCTAATATCATGATCTATGCTAGAACGGACTAGTACATTGTAGGGGCAACCCGGCGGGGGAGGTGTTCGCTCGTATTTACCTAAGTAAGTTTTCGGGCCATCATAAATTTATCTTTCTTCCAGCAAATTAAACCTCCCGATCAACGACATAAAATACCTCATCATAGCCGTAAAACCACAAACAAGACATTACGAATACAATATTTTCAGATTTGTATCCATAAAATTGAATAAGTCAAAAATCTTATCAGTTTACTGTTAAAAATTCAACAAAAAATAACTTAATTTGAACGGAAAGAGGGAATCAACTTAATATAATACTGAACGGCGTTGCCTTTCAGCACTAAATACCGTATAATTGAGTTAAGTTGCACTTTGAAATTGGCAGCCATCTTGGTTCTCTCATCGTTTATCATGACGTCATACATATTTAATATCCGCTCTTGTGTTCGCTTACGGGCTCAAAAATATTTACTCCATTTGCCGCTCAAAATAACTAAGAGGTTTTCTCAGTGTCTTGTTTTATAACTTCTTGGAACTTCTATACACATAATCATGTTACGTTTTCTTTATAATAAAGGAGTAGGATTAATAATAACCCCAAAGCTAAGACGGTAAATAATGTTAAATGTTCAAATCAAATTATTTCGTATATTTTACAACAGCAGTTATAATAAAGGTTAAAAGAACTAGCAAGATTCAGGTCTATACTTTAAAAAAAAACCTAACCTAAAAGTTCGAAATACCAAGTTTGAAATTAACTGTAGAATTTTTTCCTAACCTAAAAATTTTTTCCGACTAAATTTACAAATATTGAAATAAAAAAATGTTTTTATCGAAATGAATTATAGCCTACGTTACGCAGGGATATTGTAGCTTTTTATTAGTAAAACTATTTTTTCAGTCGGTTCAGTAGTTCCAGAGATTACCCCTACAAAAAAAAAAAACTTTACCTCTTTATAATATTAGTATAGACTAGGACGCTATACTAATATTATAAAGCACCTGGACGCTTCGCGTCCCAACCCCCCCGCCTCGGCCTTCGCTTCGCTCGCAGTTGGAAAATTCGCTAAAGAATCTCGTTAATCTTTGGCTCGTTTGTTCATAGGTTTATAAAATTATGAAACCAGGCTTAAATATATTAACAGTAATTACAAGATTAATTATAACCTCAAATACGTGCTTTAGAAACGCGAGCGGCTTTCATTACGATTTTAGTCCTAGTTCTACTATCTTCTGTCAACTAAAGTTTTGAAACCATGCCTAAATATAGTAAACATTATTGCAGGATTAACATAACCTCAATACAATGTTTCAGAAATGAGCCAGGTCTATATTACAAAATTGACTAGCCTATTAGAACTTATCCATATTGCCATATTTATCCAATTTATTATAATTCCAACGTGCTAAAACAATATAAACTAGCTTGTTTTTTAACAGTAATTAAAAACTATCCAATGAACAGCTGATTTTGGATAATACTCAATCTCAGTTCTATTCTCCACTCTATTTCCAACGTGTTAAAACAGCATAAATTGGCTTGTTTATAAACGGCTGTTTTGATCGCTTTATTTACTATTTCGTTGTTATTTTGTAACCAACATGGCAACCCATAAGACCCTATGTTAAATTTTTTCTACTTTTAAATTAGATTTTCTCAAAAAATTGCGTTTTTACTCGAAATACAACTATATGGGTGTACTTAAAAATCAAATACACCTAAATACAAAATTTCTTTGAATTCGTTAGAGTCGTTTTTGAGATCCGCCACAGATACAAAGATAGATACAAGAATTGCTCATTTAAAGTAATAGGATTTGGCCTTAATGCTTTCATACTAAACAGTATTGCCTTTATGCATTGTTGTAATGTTTAAACTCCATACTTTCGAGATTACAAAATTCCGTTAAGTAGCGAATTTCCATAGGAAAGATGAACGATTGCAGTGATTCTTATGGTGAGTACCGATCACGGTCCCCAGAACACGTTTTGGGTGTATTTTTTTACACCTCAGCTTCCAGCCCCCGTTTAAGCTCTGCTTTGTTACGCTAGAAGCTGAAAACTTGTTTTCACCGCCCCTGGTCGCCTCGCCCCCAACCCCGGCGACGACCCATGGCGAAACCAATGCAAACTGATTATAGCATACTCTAATATTTTCACTGAAATGACGATTGAATGGTGACGTGTACATAGCTAATGTAATGCAGAGGTCGAAATAGACACGACCAACCATAGTTCGAATTGCGTCATTCGTTGTAATAACACCATTTAATATTTAAATAAAAGAGGACTGTGGCGACAAAATCACACTGATTTGAATAAAAACCCCAAACCACAAAACAAGGAACAAAAACAATAACTAAACAACTAAAGTATAAGTTATGTTTAATACGAACACCATTAATGTTTAAATAAAAGAGCACTGTGGCGACAAAATCACACTGATTTGAATAAAAACCCCGAACCACAAAACAAGGAA